>JAOWMA010000648.1:0-10387 GCA_025962755.1 Colletotrichum tropicicola
ATATATATGTATATATATATTTTTAGACTTATTATTTATACTTTTATTTTATTATTAGACTTACTTTTTAAATTTGTAATCTCTTTTATTATTATTTTTCTTTCTTATTAAGTATATAAATTATAAGCAATTTTATTTTTATAAGACTATTATTGTTTTAGAGTACCTACTCCTAGAGTAAAAGTAAAGTTAAAATGAAAAAGTAATACTTTAACTTTATACTAAGGATTCTATTAGAAAAAATAAAATAAATTTTTTTTTATAAATTAGTTAAGCTTAAAATCTCTTTTCTAGATTAGCTAGGCTAAAGAAGCTAAGGAAATAGTGGTATTTTCAGTCTCTTTACTAAGTAAAGCCTACCTCTATAAGGTAGGTAGGCACTTAGCACCTAGGTAGGTAGGAGCCTTAGAGCCCTTAGGAGCCTTAGAGCCCTTAGGAGCCCTTGAGCCCTTAGGAGCCCTTGAGCCCTCCGGAGCCTGGGAGCCCTTCGGAGCCTGGGAGCCTGGGAGCCCGGGAGCCCGGGAGCCCGGGAGCCCTTCGGAGCCTCACGGAGCTTGCGCTCCGGTAGTTTCGCTGAAGGTTTCCTACTATGTAATATTTCAGCGTCCAATGTATCTGGTAAACCTTTCAAGGCGAGTAAAAGCGGCCGAGATACGTAGACCCAAGACGACATTAGTGGGCGCGGCTGGCGAGGGCAATGCGAGTTCAAGAGTCCATATGTAGAGAAAACAAGTCAAACTTCCAAAAACTCAGAACGTCTCGAGGATGTCGGGGGTATCGAGACAGCATCAAGGATGAGCCGAGATTCAGGCCAGGTTTCGGGAACAAAAACATGCGTCCAGACTGTTGTCCTTAGTCGGGTCGAAAAGAGGTCCCTGGGCAAAAGCAGTTCTGCTAAACTCAGTGAGATAACGTGTGATGCGGAGGTGTTCGGAGGTGGTGGCGGAGGTGGAGGGCAGCTCCTGCAGGGAAAATAGCGGATGCCCAGATGTGGTAGGGCCGCTAGATTTGGGTACATGCGTCGGCCCCAGCAGATACCTAGAATATACATCACTCTCCACTCATTCTGGACCTTGTCCCAGCTGCACGGCGACTTATTGCAGGACCATGGACAGAAAATGTTAGCGAAAACACCCCAAAAAGAAAACAAACAAATCCAAACACAAGTACAATCACAATCACAACCACAATAGGCTCGCAGCCGCTCCCTGTGCCGCCCCCTCCCGGGCACCAACAAGACCTCCTTCCCCGGCCCTCCTCGATCGTCATCACCGACCGCCAAAGCATACTTCCGGACATCACCATCGGCCATGGACCACGAGCCAGAGTCGCAGAGCGCTGCCGGCGACGGTCGCGCTCTTCTCCCGCCCCCTCCGGGCTGTTCCCGCGACGGCTTCAGCACCGTCCGGTTCAGCGTCGGCAATCCTCGCCGGCTGCCCCCCTCTGCCGTCCCCCTCCGCCGCCGTCGCCGTTCTGCAGCCCGTCGAGTTGTGCTTCCGCGAGTCCGTTGAACCCGAACCCGACCGTCCTGTGTCGCTCATTTCGATGACCACGACGTCGTCCGCCTCGACACCTCCCTGCCCGTCCTGCCGACTCCGACCCGCCGACTCCGACCCCTCCACACTACATTGCCGAATGCGGTCCCATCGTCCGCCCAGACGCAGGTGCAGACGCCGACACCTCCCGACCGCCTAAGCCCCCCGATAACACTCCCGAGCCGTCTTCCTTCTCCTCGTCCTGCTCCCGGTGCTACATATTCTCCCATCCCGAGCCTGCTCCGTCAGGTGTGCCCCCGCCAGCAAATGTCGCCACGCCTCGGTCGCCGTGCACCACACTGAGACCCCCATCGACCTCCTCGACGACCTCCTCGCCCTCAACCATACCTAGGCCGCCATCCCAGCGACCCTGCTGTCCCTCGTCGGGCGCAGCCAGTGCAACCTCGCTGGTGACGACGCTGCCGCTGTCGTTCGCACCACCGTCCGTACTCGGCCCCATGATGACGTCTTTCGAAACTCCGCCCGTTGTCCGCACTATTACAACCTCGGCCAGGCCTGCTTGGGACTATAATCTCTAGCACAACGCCGCCTTCCAACAGATTCCCAGGCGGGAAACTAACGCCCTCCTCCAGCTCACCGGGCGCAGGGGCGCAGCGACGCCGGCCCCTCGACCTCTAGGGCCAGTACTTCTCCTTCAGCTCTGCCACAGCGTCGCCAGGAACAGGTCGTCTGCGAGGTGCAGAAAGCCGCAAGCCGTCTGCCGGCGCTCCGCCAATCTTCGCTCCTCCAGGCCGTCACAGAGGCCGCCCGCCCGGCCAGGTCCGTGTGTGCGCGGCCTTCGGCGCTGCGCTCCTCACTCGGTGATCTTAATCGCGGCCGCGGCTGGGTGCGGGTCTCGTACGACGACGACGATGACAACGACGACGACCCCCCGGTGGTCGAGCTCCTCGCCGACGACGATGGGCGGCGGTCGGTCTGCGTGTGGCCGCCGCGCCCCGCCCGCTTGTACCATGGCCTCTTGGTGTACCCGCTGACGCAGGCGGAGAGGATCGTGGCCATGCGCGAGCGCATCCAGCGCATCGAATTGGACGTGTCGGCCGACGCCGCAAGCCTGGCTACTGCCGAGAAACGCGTGGCCGCCTTCTGGATCAGCGCCGCTGCACCTGCACGGCGACATGGGTGATAGCCGCCTCGCAAATTCCACCCCGTTCTGTGAAGAATGGGCCAAGGCCTGACTGCTTCTCATCTCACAGCCTGTTCTTCTCTCCATCGACGTCCTTGATTATCTTGATCATCTCGTCAAACGTGATGCGGATCGGGGAATCGGTCGAGGCGCCGGGCATGGACGCAGCGGGAACCATTTGGTCTGCAGGACCGTCACTTGGGCTAGGAAATATTCAAGTCAGCTCGAGTCTCGGAGGAGACGGCAGAAGAAAACAGTGTAGTGACTCACATGTTCTGAATGTCTGGGCTAGTGATACTTACAGAAACCATGTGGCTTCTGGGCGACACAACCCGCTTGGGGAGGGGTGAGGGGGTTCAGCCGCATAACGCCCCACACGCCGCCTGCCTTTCTGATCCAGACGCCTACGTAGCATTGATGGAGGTTGTCGAGTATGCCGTCCCTGGGCTGGTCTGGAGAGTGAAAAGGCTTCAAACTAACGACGACGCCCACGGAGCCGACGGTGGTATGGGCCAGGACGTCGGTATAGCGCTTTTTAAAGGCGGTGACGGTCGGCGGGCTCGACACTATGACCTTAAAGGCGACGCGAAGACCCGCGAGCGTGCACCCAGCTACTGTCGGGCTCCACGAGCTGAGGCCGTTGCCGTTGCGCTGCTTGAACAAGACCTGCAGGTCCTCCAGTTCTTATTCATGGTCGGGCATGTCGAGCGAGGGCTTGGCGATTCCGAATATTGGATTGGAGACGTGATGAGGGCGAGGCCGTGGAAGTGCGTCTCGGTCATACTAAAGTGTAGAAGTCCAGCGAGGGTATCGCAATCAACGTCGGGCTTGAAATGGGGAGCATTAGGCTGGGCGGAGAGGCCGTTGACAAAGTTGCGGAGGAGACCGGAGGGCATGAAGAAGGTAAACGGCCGCGTTCGTCATCGGCGCCTGAAAAGCGACCGAGGGAGGGAGAGGGGGGCAACGCCGCCCAGACGCCGGTTCATTCGCTCTATGCACCAAGCGTCCTGTTGAAACCAAGGCCAGTAGGTGTCCTTGATCAACGAGACCAGATACTGTAGGACGCAGGCAGTCTGGTAAACGCTCAGAGACTCACAAGTTAAACCAAACTTGTGACTGGACTGTACCGTCGTCGTATTGTTCGGTATTATGGGAGCGTCGATGCGTTCGTTCCCCGACAGTTTTGCTTGACGTTCGTGGTGTCTGGAACGTCTGAGTGGTCACGGCGGAACGCGTTGACAGCATTGGTAGCCGTCGATTTCGTCCAGCGCAGGTCGTCGGATGTATATGCCGCCTTGTAGAGCAGTCCACCGGGGAGGTATAAGGTCTTCAGGTTGATCTAAGTGCAGCAGCAAAGCTCACAGAGCTGCATCATGCTTCCGAGGGCGTTCTGGCACATTGTGTCGCTTGTCGAGGCTGTGGTGTGACGCCGGAAGCCCGCGGGTGGCAGCCAATTCCTTCCACCCACCACTCGTCCAGTATCTTCTCGTAGCTGTGGGATCTCTTCGCCGACGTCGCCGTGTTCTTACCTTGGTCGTAGTGTTGATGAGGGGATAGTTGTCAGTGACGCTGCTGACGATCATCTGTCGAGACTCTGCTTCGAGGTTGTTCAACTTCTTGCGTACGGACTGCTTCAACCCACGTTTGGGAGGCATCCATGTCGAGTACCCGGCGCGGCAGGGGTGCACAGGGGTGCGCGGGGTGATTTGGCAGGGCGATTGCGCGGGAATCGAAGAGACGTGTCGTGGCAATTGGTCAACGATGGATGAATCGCACGAAGTGTGTGGTCTTGTCTCTTGACGCGGAATACCTACTGCAGGGCTGTCTATGCCTCCGGTTTGGTGATTTGTCTGCTTGTGCCTGCCCCTACCCCGGGCGGTTCGGCCCGTGCCATACGTCATGCAGCAGCCGGTGACATGAGACCCTCGACTGCAGAGTGGAGCCATATTGAGCCACCACCTCCTGGACCCTGAGCCTCGACACCAATGCCGATCAGAGTCCTCTCAACACACGGGGGACCACCCGCGAAGTACCCGATGCTCCCTCCCTGCTCGCAGCGGCCATCTCACGGAACCGCTCCCACACGGGCCATCGCCGAGACAACCTCCAACAGACGGCTGTCGGTCTGCTCTTCCGACGGCCTCTGAGTCCAATAGGAGACCGGGTTCCGCCCTGAGGTGTCTGCCCTAGTATTATCCCTGAGTAAGCAGACGTTCAAGTCTGGCATCGTCCTGCGCTGGGCTGTCATCGCCGGAACTGCCAGTATGGTCTTGACTGAATTCGTTGCCGGCGGCGTTTGATGCTACAGTGTCGTTGCTCGTGTTGCTCTTGGGAGCGCAATCGCCGTCGTAAGTGAAATCGTCGAGGAGAAATTTGATATCAGCGTCGGAAACGAGGTCAGGCTGGTATTCTCGGACTGCGAGTAGGAGGAGCTTCGAGTTAGCGACTAGGTCGATCTTGGCCTGCGTCATAGTATTATTCTGGCCGAGGCGGGTGACGCCGGCCGGCTATGTTACTGAGGCGAATAACACTTTTGGCTGCTTTAATGAATCTTCTGAAGAGTTGGTCATCCGCCTCACAGATGGTTGCTGGCAAGAGACAGGTCAGCTGGAGACGACCCGGTGGCAACAGAGGACGGATGGTGGACGAACGAATAGATGGAGCCGCATCGGCCGGCTTCTGTGCGGCCTGGGGCATCTGGGTGTTGCTAGGCATTGCGAATGCGGATGGCGTCGCTGATGGAACAGACGCTTGGTAAGTCGGTGCGTCTGAACGGACGTGGGTTTGGGTCGAGTAGAGACGTGCAACCTAGCGACGAGTCGATTGTGACGCAGAACCACCGATCTTTCGACAAGACGTTGCGGGCCGTGGATTGTCGTGGGGATGGTGGCTAGGGGAGGATGTGCGTACCAAGGCAAGGCAGGGAGGGCTAGGTAGGTACTTCCGGCCATGTGGATTTTAGTTAAGGACGTGAGGGGAAGAAACGGAAGGTGGCGGTTGGATTGAAGGTGCGAGTAGAACGAATGGAAGGTGCCGGGCGGGAAAGAAACTTGACAGCAGGCAGTGGTGGAAACAGTGGAAGGTAGTGCCTTCCGTTAGGAGGGATTTTCTTTACTCACCCGTACGCATCTTTCCACCCTGGCCCTGGACTTTGTTCTGCTGCGCGGAAATAACAGCGCGGAGAAGTTTGGGTTCTGCTGCAGCCTCCTGGATGTATTCGGCAAAGGTTCTGGGAATATGGGCGGCGACGAAGGCTTGCTGGACGTTGTCTTGGATTGTGGAAGAACGGTCTTGTTCTCCCCATGGTGTGACAGACACTGTTGATGGCGGTGTTAATCAATTTACGCGAATCTTCAGAGAAGCTGCTAAACTATGGAGAAGTTTTGCTCATTATGTTGGCCAGCAGCTACACCTTTTCCCGTGTGGACTTGTTGGGAAACGATGGTGTTCTAGAAAGAGACATGATTGTTACCTGGGTTTTGCTGGAGGTAATAGGCCGTAGGGATTGCATTCGTGGATATGTGGATTGAAATCATCGAAGCTCTACGCTTCAAGGGGTTGGTGAAAGCTTCGATCTTCTGAAAAAATCAGACAGAGATGTCCAATCCAGGTCTTCTGGGATCGGCGCTAATATATTAATAAGGCATTCCACGAGATATGAATAGACTGAAAAGCCCGTTTATAGCGCTGAGAGGCGTCTGCATAGGTTCTTGAACTAGGGAGTCTCGTCTTAGTAACTCTGCTCGAGCTGAGTTTCCTGCTCACGCGGGCTCTATCGACGACGTCAAGAATACTCGTAATGACGAACTTGAACAGTTTTAAATCCAATACAGAACACCTTGCAAGCTCCGCACGCGACGCCGGACCTAATCGCCGGCCTTGGGAATGTCTTGGACGGTTTGTTCCAAAGTCACATTAGAGTCGACCATCCGCGGGAGAAGGTCGTATTCTATCTCAAGGAGACAACGCTCAGAAGCGGCGATTTTACGGATATGGTGGGTGAGTTGCCGGCTTGATTGCTGAGAGAACGCTGGTAATACCCCAGATTTGCTTCCTCCCGTAAAACCGGGGTTTCTCTCTTTCTGGGCAGGGTATGAGAATGTTTCCCGCTGACGGTCATTGTCGTTGTTGCTCTTTGAACGGCCTCAAAGGATCATATGAAGACAGAAACATTCAGCCTTGAAAATCAGCCGACAAAGGTCGAGCCTATGGGAACTGTTTGGGACCAAGATGGCGAAACTTCGGTAACCCCATTCCAGCAAAACACTGTGAAAACCGCCTGAAGCATCACAGAGCCACTATTAGTGAGACAAAGTAATAGTGTTTGCGCACAGTTTGTGTCTCGCGCAAAGCTGAATTTCACACTCCGGAGTCTGTCCTTGTTTATGCCACCAGCTGGGGCGCAGGCAGGATGCTCGCAGCCAACACCGCAGGCGCCTTATTTCAGTGATGGGCTGTCTTTTTAAGCTGCTTCTCAGAGGCAGAATTGTTTGGAAAGAATGAATTGCAATGCCAAAGACAGCCCCAGAAACCTTTATCGGAAGGGCCTGGAACGATTTGGAGACATTTTGGGTAACCAAGGGGGCATCCAATCTGCTGGGCCTTGTCCAAGCATTTGTCTTTGTGTGACTCGGTTCATCAAAATCCTTGAAACCCCCCTTTTAACCAGACCTACTGAAGATGCTGTTGCTGAGCATGCACCCAGCTCAAGCAAACCAGAATCTTCTTGTCCACACTTGAACTGACGAGCACCCCGACTGGCTTCAGACAGCGGGACCCCTACTTAACACGACCCAAAACATACGCCGACACTGCACTGCTCACCACACTCAAATGCCAACCACACTGTCACTGTGGAGCTCTCAGACGCCTCGCATTGCCTGGCTTTGCCTCGCCTCACATACTTTCGACGGCACCGACCTGACCAGGCCGGCTCAAAGCAGCAGCCCGTCCGTCGGCGACCCGAACGCCCTGGCGTTCTCCCTCGTCACTGCCCCCGCCCTCGACTTTCCCACCGGCGGAAGTCCTTGGAAGCTCATGTCGTACGAGTCCCAGATCCGCATCGGGGAACTTCAGACCTATTTTCCCTCCCTCTTCAACCGCGCGTCGTCCGTCATCGGCCCATCGGACACCAGCTGGGCTATGCTAAGACTGTCTCCCTGGCCGTTGTGCGCACCCTCTGTGGGGATCTTCGAGAAGGCTGACTTCGATCGTGTTAGTGTCACTTTCTACAAATCCCGCATCGGCTCCGTTCCCTGCAGCTCCGGCAACACCATCCCCGTCTTTTCCAAAGATCAAGCGCACAACCGAGCGCTGGTCGAGCTGGACATCATGGCTCCTTGTTCCGTCGTCACATAGTCAGTTTGAGTCGCTACTCTTCCTTGCAAACACTATTCTCGCCGTGCACTACTGACCCGTTGGCCTCAGACCTCCCCAACTCTACCCGGCTTTAACAAGACAATCTCTTGAGCTACTCGGCCTCCCTTGACGATCTGAATAAGTCCAGAAGGACGCCGCAGAGCCCCAGTTAGCCTCAGCGGCCAGATTGTCTCCGAAGTTGCGCGCTGTTCATCGTCGCCTTCCGTGACCAGCGCCGCCGCCGGAAGTCGGCCTGCAGCCTCTTCACAGTGCCTCGTCCATCCCGGGCGGACAAGCTTTTCTCCTTGCACGGGGACTCGGGCGGTCCTGTCTTTGATAAGAAGCCGCGAACCCCTGTCTGTCCTTGAACAGTTGGGTAGGGGGCGAAGAGCATACGGTCGGCGACCTGCGGGAGAAGGTGACTTGCCAGATCCCGCATGATAGCCTGTTTTGCTTCAAAACCTTGGAAGATGTTTGTCAACACACTCAGTAGACGCTGACGGAAGGCTTGCGAGGCGAATGTGATCATACTTCAGGCAACTCGATCCTACCCGGAACAGCTGCGCGAGCATCGCGTCTTCTTCTATTTTCTTTTGCCCTTTTGATAGGCCACCCCGAGGACCTGCGCAAATGCTTCTCTCTTACATCGCCACTCTGCCCTCACCCGATGTTTGTCGCAGTCAATTCCAATGCCATAGACAGTGTTGACAGCCATTTACAGGAGCTTCAGAAAGAGTAAAAAGACCGACGAATGGGCCTCTAACCCGACTGCACTCACGAGAATCGAAAACCGTGATACGGCGTGTGTGGTGTTGTCTGACGGCGAAACTTGCGCCAAAGCTGACGTGACATGGAATCTCCGATACACTCATAGAATTCCACCAAGTGCCCAAACTCCGACCTTGTCCAAACACCAGGAGTAGATCACCACAGAAAGGTGTTTGCCTCCGATCCTAGCAGTCTTGCTTCATCTTTGGCCTGATTTTGCACGTCGCGACGGGCCGCTCTCCCTGCAGCCATCGTGACATAGGCAGAGAGACCGGAGAGGTTGGAGGAAACCTCATGGCGCATGTACAGTAGGCTCAGAGACGCTGTTTGTCTCGTAGATGGATTCGAATGTTGTGAGATGGCGCACTGAGCTTAGAGAGTCGGTGTGGACGTTTTTTAATAAACTGGAAGTAGGTAAATAGTTACACCTAGGCACTGCTTCTCTTTAGTCTTTGCCAAAAAGACATACTGGGTGAGTGTTGGCATCGCCGGTATCGGCAAGTACCTAGTAGAAGCTTCCAGTTTCTGCGGCAATTTGCTGCCGGAATGGGAACAAGCAAGGCTGGGTCTGAGCGGTCTATGAGATGCGGCCGACCAGGAAGTACTGATGAAGGGCAGGACGGAGATCACAGCCAACCCAAGAGATCTCCAGTGACACTGTTTGGGAACGTCTCTCGAGGTTAGTTTCAATTTAAGTCTAGCTTGCGGTATCATCTCTCGTAATCTCTCAACACCAACCAACTTTCCATCTTGAAAGACTCTCAATACTGAACGATCCAGCCTGGAAGAAAGTCTATCGTGATCCGCTCGGACTCCTCGTAGCCCACGAACTCCGCAAGGTACGCTCTTCTTTTACGCTCTTCCATCCGTTGATTTTGTGACTCTGAGTGTCCCGCTTTGCGAGAATCTTACTGGTAAGAAGACCGAGGATTTTCGCGTTTCCCTTATTCCTCTCAGTCCATAAACCTATTGCTAGAATCTACCTGTGCGACAAAGTCGCTGCCCAGCAGAAAAAGGACAGCCAGGAAGTCACACAGCCAAAATCCGACAAGCCAGAGAAAGAGAAGAACCCTGCTCTCCATCACCTTCGACCAAGACGCATCTCTAGTTACTCGGCCGTGGATGACGCCGCTGTTGACACCGAAACTAGTCTCTCATCAGATCATGTGGGATGGCTAATACAGCTGTATTGGCCGACTGACTGATCCTAACTAGAGGTGAAGCTGGGAGGTAAGCCTAGCCAGGCTGGGCCTATAGCCCTAGCTAAGGAGGCTACCAACTAGGGTCACATAACCTCTAGGTGGCCTATACCTCTATACTCCCCTATAAGCTTAATAAACTACTAAAACCTTATAATATATATAAATAGGGTTTTTTTAAAATAAATAAGTAAACTAACTAAAAGACCTTTAAATTATCTAAAACTAAAGAGTTTTTAAAAGATTAAATACTTTTAAATCCTAACCTTTTATTAGTTTAGTCTTTTTATATCTCTAGTTTTAATAATTCTTTATTACTTTATATTTATTATTATACTTAATATCTTAATAGAATTTATATATTTTATAGTAAATAAAGTCTT
>JAOWMA010000649.1:0-10311 GCA_025962755.1 Colletotrichum tropicicola
GAAATATTAAGAGTTTAGAATTAAATAGATAATAACTTATTATATAGTTAGACTAAAAAAATACTATATTTTTATATTAATAAGTATACTTATTTAATAAAGATAATTTTACTTAAAAAGTGTATTATATAATAAAAATATCTTAGTTTTATTACTATAAAATATAAAAGTTATTATTTTACTATCTAAATAAAGGGTTTTTAAACTTAATAAGAATAATAATAATAATATTACTAAATATACTTAGACTATAGAAATTGACACTTAAAGGCATTCGTAGATTCATCCTATACGTATTTACTACGTGACAGCTCTAAGCCTGGTGATAATGGTGCCCCCCTCGTCGCCTTCTTCTGGGCCGTTGCCACCAAGGAAGCCTCGTCTAACGAGACGTTCGCGAAGAACCTGGCAGACGCGTTGGCCAAGTCGCTGCCCGCAGGCGCCGTCTACAACGCGAGCCTTCACGTCCTCGTTCCGGGAGCGGACACGCGGCCCTACTTTGGCGGGCAGGGCATGCCGATCATCAATGCCGTGATCAAGATGTGGTTGAGCGATGGCGACTCGTCGATATCGGCCGTCAGAGCTGCTCAGACCAGATTGGACAATGCGAAACTTCATTTGGACGAGAACCTGTCTTACATGCTGTTCTCGAGAGAGGTGGTTATCTGGGACATGAGGAGGAACATTGAGGTAGGTAATGATCGCCAGCAACCAATTGAGAACATCCGCGCTTACAGTGGGCTAGTTCGACCAGGCACGACTCAGAGCTATTCTTGAAGCGGGAACGTACTGAGATCTGGGCCTTGAGCCCGGGCAGGTCATTCGTTGATTATTTGATAGTTTTGAGAGAAAGTCAACCGTCACTATTACCACCCTTCATATTGGACACCAGGTGATATCTAGTTTGTAAAACTGACTACACTGCCCCGGTGCAGTAATGCATTGAGCAGTTCGAATACACTGAGTAGATTGTTGCTGTGTTCATGAACCTCCAGCTACTTCACACCCGCTCATGTCAATGACGTGCCCCAGTGAACAGAAAGGCCCTCAACGTAGACGTCCAGAAACCACTGTGTGTCAGAGAGTTGGTTTTCAGCTTTGAATTCGGACAAAAGGACATGTCAAATCCATCGTGACGTTTCGGTTTTCAGCCGCGGCAGGACCTCTTCTCATAAGCATTGTTTTATTCCAACAATGATATTCGTTGGCTTCTATTCAAGAGTCATAACGGCGCTCCCCTAATACGTCGAGTCCGCGTAGACACCGCGTCGATATCGACGCTTCTTGGGCACGAGATTTTCCTCTATGAGTTTCCTGAAGCTCGGCAACGGGGCCACGGGGTCCCAGGTCTCTGGTCCAAGTTTCCTCCACTCCGCCGCCCACCGCTCCAGAGACCAGGACCGATGCTCCTCGATGATTGCCTCGACATCCCACGTATCGCCAATGTCGAAGTTGCACGTCACAACTGACTTGTTGTCGGCTATGTCTTTCAGAGCCTGCTGAAAGTTCTCGAAGACGTAACCAGGGTAACACGGAGCTGGCGGCCACCCGATTGTCCTTTCGCCCCTCTTCTCGCACCACGATATTTCGGGCAGAATGCCTCGGTCTAATGACTCGACCCACGCGGCTTGCCACGCGGCATCTCGTTGAATAGTCAGCTGGAAGATCTGCGCGCATTGCTGGGGCACCGGCTGGCCGTCCAAGAGCAGCGAGAAGGATCCCGCCGGCATCCCCGCCGGGCCGAGTGCCAAGGCCTCCACAATCCATGCGCCGACGTTGCGCGATATTTGCTTGGAATCAAGAGCCCAAGGTGTCGATCGAGCCCGGGGCTGATAACGCTGCTCGGGGTGCGACGTGTACTTTCTGTCTGGCTGGAATGCGTTCCTCCAGAGGTCGACCCTGCGCTGAACACGAAGCAGCGGGTTCTCCTGGCAGAACGGGATCAGACCCAGCGCATGGCACGCAGGGTCGGCCACGGCCTCGTAATCCTCGTTCAGAACCAACCTGCGTAGTTGCAGGCGTATCTTGGAAGGTAAAAACTGCAGGAAGTGTATCGCGGCCGCGGCGGCGGAGAAGCGGAACTTTGTGCGGTCCGCGTTTCTCTTGATTCCTCGTATAAAGAAACCCGACTCCTTGAAGTGTGTGACTAGGCTCTTCATGTCATGTTCCGATGGGATAGCCCAGTACTCAACCGTGCATCGGGCCGCGGCATCGAACCAGTCAACTGGCACACAATCTCGTTGCTGAAATCGTTCCGGGAGGTGCAGGTCGCATACACGCATTCTCTGACGGCTGGCTGGCAAGGACGACATAGCCCGGACGGCTTCCCTGGCGAAAGCACAATAAAGCGAAGGTGCTTCGCCAAACGACCAAGTTTCGAGCCTGTGCTTCCGGTAAGGTTGCATACGGTTCTGGCTCTCCTCTCTGGCTCGATCCAAGATTGGGGCAAACTGTGGCCATCTGGATTTCAATTTCTCATTCAACAATTCTGGCATGGTGTAGCTGGCATTGATAAGTGCAGACTGTCGGCCGTGGTCGAGGGTTTGGACGAGGCCCGCGAATCGAGCGGCGAGGACCCGTGTGTCTGTCGTAGTGACGGTCGAGAAAGTGATGGTATTCAAACGCAACAGCAAGGCAATGCCGTCGGTCTCTTCTGCGACCATCTTGCAAGTGTAGATTAGGTTGGCGTCGATTGTGCTGCCGTCAGCCTTCTTCAGAATATCGACTACCCCGAGACCAGAAGCCTTGGCTCTGAGTCCATTTTCAGTCAGTCTGCTAGTGATAAGGCTCTCGGAGTCGCACACAATTCCGCCGTCAATGGTAAAGTATCGTTCGTATATGGCGTCGCGAAGCTCACGCGGGAGGGAGAGGAAAGCTGATTGCAAAGCCATCGCCTTTAACGCTCAGGCAATCGGGCGCGACGATGATGAGTTGGAGAGGTAAATGATGAAGGTCAAGTGGGCGTGATGAAGGGCAAGTGGGCGTGATGGAGGGCAAGAAGTAAAAACTGTCGAACCATGACTTATTTAAGGTAAAGTGGCGCCCCATGGAGATGTCTCTGGGCCTCGAAAGATGATTCGGAGATGGGCGCCCATGACTGATGTACCCCGTCATCACGTGCAAGGTAGGTGAGGCCAATTGGAGATCCCCGCACAAGCTCGTTGCGTGGCGTGACTCACCTGTTACAGTGCAAACATGCACCCCATCCCACGGTCACATCATCACGCTGGCAGCACTGGGGCTCGGGTTTGGTATATGAAGTAGTCATATTATGAGCTTTTGAACCGGTGGGCCCTACCACAATCTTCGTGTGGGGGTGTGACACTATTTGAAAACACTGTTTAAGCCACATTTACAGTGCCTACTTTGCACTGGGACACAATTGGAAGAACCGTGGGAAAAGACTACCTTGGCCGTCGTCAGTGTCCATACACACATCAGTCGGGAGGAGAGGGGGAAGGGAGGGGGAAGGGAGGGGGAGGGGAGGAGAAGGCGCGGGGGGAAGGGATGCCAGTACGTACTGTGAATAACCTCAATGGCCTCTACCTCGATGGCCTCAACCAGCAGGTTGAAAACCTTAGAGGGATAAGTCGTAGGTGACTCATTCCAAGGGGTTATTAAAGAGGAAGAAGCAAGGCTCGCCAGCAGTGATGTTAGCATCATATGGTACTATAAATGAAAGGAACTTAGGACGCCATACCTTGCTTCTTGTCTCCTCTGCACCACACCGACCACGCTTCACAATGCCGAGCCGCGATACTCACAAGCATGCCGACGGGCTGCGTAACATCTGTACACCAGGTTAGAACTGACCATCAAAGGAAGATAAAAGACCCACAGCTATAAGCTATAATCACGCTCCAGAAAAGACTTCAAATCTCTCTGGTTTCGACCAATACGTCTACCGACTTGGGCATGATATATATCTCAACGGATGCCCCCTAATAAAAATGGCATCTGAAATGGAGTTAGCATCAGTCAGATATCATCTTGTTTTAGATTGAGAAACATACTTATATGCCGTGCTGCCGGCCAGCTTCTGAAGCTGGACCGGCGCCAGAAGACTGGCAATCACAAGAAATCCGACGACGATCCGGCCCTTCAGAAGATCTGCAAGCGCTTCAAGAAGATCTATCGACGCTTTCGAAAGCAAGATTTCCGCCGAAAGGATGAAGAGATAGTCGAACGCATCCGAGTTCTTACTTATTAGCCTTTTTCGCCGGTGTACGGGTTGCGAGTACTTACCATGCCAGATACTTCAAGAGGGTCGAAAAGGCCATCGAGCGAGCCATCAAGCGGAAGGGAGACTCAGGGGCCTAAACTCAACACGGGAGTCTGAATCAGCTTTGAGAGAAGACTACCAAACTGGTGGCATAGATTGGACTCACGGGCTTGGAGTAGGGGGGCGAGGGCAAGGGGGGGTGCGGGGGCGCAGATACACAGCTTCCTTTTCGTGGCAAATCGTCAGCATCGCAAGAGATTGGAGAAAGGGGAAATGGTGAGTGACGAACCCGAATAAAAATCCATTATTACACACTATGTTCCTTCGTAAAGGAGGTGCGGGTGTTTTTTGGACGGGCCATAAATCATGTGCTCGTCCGTCCACCGAAATTGGTCAAGACCGAAATGGTGCAGCGCCCAGGTCGAGACGGCGTCGGAATAGTCAGTAAGCAGACAGTCCAGAGACCGCCGTTCCTTCTTTGGTACGTTGTATTTACTGAACGTCCACTTCCACAGGGGGAGATTTCTTCTAGCATTGGCTAGGTCGGGGCAGTCAAAGATGAGGTGCTCAACCGTGTGAGCATCTTGACCGCAGGGACACAGGTTTGTGTCCGTGAGCTGGGGAGAAAGGAAGACATCCAACAGTCAGCGGTGATGATGGAGATGGGGGACGCAAGGTTGGATGAGGGACAGGCAACATACGTTTCTGGGGTGTAGGAAGGAGTTCAGGCCGATGAAGCCAGTCCTACACTGGATGAGAATGGTCGACTGGGCCCGGGACAGGCCTCGGTAGCGCTTCAGATTCTTGGGGCCCCAGTACCCCTGAGCTGCTGCCGGGCAGTCACGGAGTCCACAATGAGCCACGCTGGGTGGTCTGTCCTTGTGCGCTGCGGAGTACTTCTTCCAGTGGGAGCGGGAGTAGAGTTCCGCTTGCCTCTGCATGAATCTCGTGATGATCTGGCCTCGCGACGGTTCCGGGAGATCACCCAAGACGACGTGCTCACGCTTGGGGTCGGACTTCCGGTACTGCATCTCCGCCGCCACGACGAGGGTCTTGGCGTGGCCGTAGTGGAAATGATACGGGTGCGACTTCAGGAACGCCAGGTTGCTCTTGTACGGGAAGTAGTCGGTGTCGATGAGCTCGAAATCCTTGCTGAAGATGTTGCGGGCGCGGTGGCTCATGGCAATCCGCTCCAGGTGGATTTCGATGGCCTCGATGTGCAGCTCCTTGCGGATCTGCTCGGCCGAGGTCTTCCGGAAAGCCCCGGCGATAGTTATCAAACAGTTGTACTGCATGGCTTCGAGCCGCTGGATGTCCTTCTGAGTGAAGCTGTACGGCGCCGATGCACCGTCGCCGGGCACGTACCATACTGCGCAGGCGTAGGACATGATCGGGCGGACGTTGGTGACGTAGAGCTGCCTCATGGAAACCAGGTTGGGACCCCAGGTCGACGCTGAGATTCGCGCCATCCAGCCCATCTTGGCCTTGACCTTTTTCTCAATCTGTAGCCAACATTGTCAGGTGAAAGTGTTCAAGGGGAGGAGGGCTGCGAATTGTGTGATGCAAAACTCACGTTGTCGATGTGGCACTTCCATTTCAAGAGCGGAGTGATCTGGACACCGAGAATGCGGAGGCCTTCCTCGTCAGACTCCCTGACCAGACTGTCCTTTGGCAGTCCGGGGATGATGGGAACCTCCAGGTACGGATCCTCTCCGTTGCGCGGTTTGCGGAAGTGCATGACCTTGTACTTGGCAGGATCAAAGCAAATGCCGCGAGGGGTGGCCCAGTCCAACAGCTTCTGGTGCGCCTCGGCCAGATGACGACGATTGTCGTCCCAGCACCTGGAGGTGACCAGGATGTACGTGTCGTCCACGTACGAGAGCCCGATGATGATTCGCTGGGCACTGTGCTTCTTCTTCTCTTGCAGCAACTCGAGCATGGGGCCCGTGAACAAGACGAAGAGAATGGGGGACAAGGGGCTGCCTTGAGGGATGCCGATGTCGACCCTGAACCTGGGCGACGTATAGCCCGGGAGGACGATGTGTGTGTATCGTCGGGAGAGGAAGGACCACACAAACTGCACGGCCCAGTCTGGCATGCCCTTGTTCCTGAGGACCTCGATCAGCTCGAGGCGCTTCACGTGATCGTAGGCCCCTGAAATGTCGAGACCCATGAGGCTCGTTTTCCACTTGGCAGTGGTCGTGGTGGCGCACCAGCCGTTGATGACGGTATTGACGATCAACTCGACAGCCTTGGCGCAGTTCCTACCAGCAAACCCAAACTGGGTGGGAGGGATGAGGCCGTACGTGATAGCGAGGTCCTTGAAACGGTCGGCCATAAGTCGCTCAAGGACCTTGCCGACGCAAGACAAGAGGGCGACTGGTCTGTAGCTCTTGGGCAGAGTGTAGTCGTCCCTGCCCTCCTTCTGCAGGACGACGGTGTACGACACCTTGAAACACTCTGGGTGGTGGTTGAACTTGATGCAGGCGGTGAAGAGATGCAGCAGGTATGGCAGGATTTGCTGGAGCGAAAACTTGAGGAGCTCGTTCGGGATGCCGTCCGGACCGGTGGCCTTGCGTGAGCTCAACTTCTTGATGATGGAGCAGACGTGGCCCTTGTCGACGAGGGGACGGGGTTCCCTTGCCAGCTTGAGTCGGTCTGGGTCAGCAGGAGCACCGGCGGTTGCTCGTTTGGGGGGCTCCTGTCCGAAATTGAGTCGGGGAACCACGGCTGTGCTCTCCTGCACAGTCCCAGAAGCAGCGGCTGCTCTTCCCTTCTTCCGACGACGCCGGCGGCCGGATGAGCCGGCGGGCCGAGGAGCGCCGGCCGAAGCGGCGGGCAGGGGATCCGACTCTTGCGGCCCCTGACTCGACGGGGCGGCCGGCTGCCCTCGTGCCGGCTGACCCTGTGCCGGCTGACCCTGTGGCTCGTCACTGGTTTCCGGCCAGACGTGGTGGCGGTAGCAGGACGCGGTCTCGGCATCCGTCTTGCAGAATGTGCCGTCTTTCCTCTTGAGCCCCGGCATGTGAGCCAGCCCCTTGATCCGGGTGCTGGCTCGGGCCTGCTTGGCCAGGGCGAAGAGGCCGGCCGCCTCCTTGGCCTTGGCGGCACACTTTGTGCGCTTCCTGACGGTCCGCAAGGTGACCAGCTGGTGGTTGGTGTGGCGAACGGCGCGCTCCCACACGGCCTGCTGCACCCGGTACCCGGCGGTTCCGCGCTTGAGGCTCGTCAGGACGCGCAGGGCCCTCTCTTCGATCTTCAGCAGCGTCTGGACGGCGTGCGTCGTGGGCTCCATGCGCTGCTTGGTCGGGTTGCGCTCGGCGGTGGGCACGAAGGCGTCCAGGGCCTCCTTCAAGCCGGCGCACAAGTCCTCGGCGAAGCGGTTGATGGGCCTCGGGCCATCGAGGACCCAGTTCTGGTAGACGTCTGACGCCTTTCCGAACTTCTTCTCCAGACGAGAGGCAACCTCGCGGCGAAGCTCGTCGCGGTCGACCTTGTCCCAGAGGAAACGCGTGCGCGCGTCTCGGTTGGGAGACAAGTCCAGCGCGGTGTGCAGGACGGCGTGGTCCGAAGCGAAGCCCCGGGGCCTCTGGACGGCGAAGAACGGGACACGAGAGCCCAAGTCCCTGCCGACAAACACCAGGTCGATGATGGACTCTCTGCTGCCGCACTTGTATGTCGGACGCTTGTCGTCGGTCGTCAGACATCGCATGCCGGCCTTGTTTGTTTCTTCCCTCACCACCCTCGCCCGGGGGCTGGTCCGGCGATTGGTGGAGCCGCCCCAATCGAAGTGATGAAGGTTGAAATCGCCGAGGATGATGCAGTTGTCGCCCGTGACTCCAGAGGCGAAGAAGACATCAAAGTCGATGGTCTTGCTGGTGAAGCGGTTGTACAGGTTGTGAACAACAATGTCGCTACCGTCGGCGACTTCGAGGCGCAGGGAGACGACGTAGTTGCAGTTCCTGCCCTCATCCCACCTGACCCTCCACGACTCCAGGGGTATGGAACGGTGGACGCAGAAGGCCACGCGTTTTGCCGAGAATTGCTTCTTGCCCTTGTCGTCGAGCACCGGACGGCCCTGTTCGTCATCCTGAAGCCAGCCGCCCTGCGACTCGATGTAGTAGTCTGTGAGGGCGCCGCGCTTCTCGTGGAAGTCTAGGGGTGGATCTTGTATCGCCAGAAACGTGGGAGTGATCTCGAGCGTCCGTCCGAAATCGCGCAAGGCATAGACACGTTCCCAATTGCGGTTCACATTGGCCTGCAGGAATTGGAGGCGATCGGACTTGAGCACATCGACTCGCAAGGGCCCATCGGGGAGCTTGATCTTCGTTGACCGTCTGTTTGTCCCTGTGTTTGCCTAGTGATTGGACGCGTCAGCACATTAGATGAAAAACACAGATGACGATGCAAACATGAGCCATACCGAGGTTGCGCTGGTGTACAGCCCGCTGGCCGAAGCTGGTAGTCCCGCGGTAGTAGTCTTTGCCTGAGAAGTCATGAAGTTAGCATAGGAGTGGAAACCTGGCGTTGCTTCCTTACTCACTTTGTGTCTTGACGCTTTTGTCGTAACTCGAACACGGCCCATGGTGTCAAAAGCCTGCTCGTCTGCTGGAAGAGTCGTGTCAGTATGTATGGGGACCGGCGCGTCACGCGGGAGAACTTGCGAGATGAACAGTGGATCGGAGCCTGCGTGCTCCTTGTTCCCTGTTGTTAGGGAGAGACCCGATTGGCAAGTCTAGGCTCACCCCTTGAAGGTCTCGGCAATCGCCACCCCACTCTCCCCTGAAGATCCGATATAGATGCTTACGATCTTGTGTGTCTCTAGACCGGATGGCCGCATGTGGGACCAACTGGGCAGCCTGCGAGAGGAGTCGGTCGAGTAGACAGCAGAAACGAATCGGGGTCAAGTTCTCTCATCGGCAAAGAGGGGGATGGCGGGAGTGCAGTAAGAATAATACTAAGGTAAATGAGGGGAAAGGGGTAAGACAAGATAGGTAAGAAGAAAAGAGGTGGTGAAAAGGTAAAAAGATAATGAAAGATGATGAGGAGATGATAGGAGGAGATGATGGGAGGAGATAATGAGAGAAGATGATGAGAGAAGATGATGAGGTGAGGAGAGACAACTGCCATGAGACTGTTGAGACAGAGCAGTGTCTTTGTAGACACTTGTCAAGATCACAATCAGTAAACTCGGAAGTGCCACTAGCTAGAAATGGAAATAGCCTTCTTTCTCTCTGCATCTATGCCATCCATCGACTGCTGAATGACACCAATACATCGAAAGGCCCGTGTTATCCTACAATATCTCGAAATTCCATGGGGAAAAAAAATCTTATTGGTCAGAAAAGTGCTGATTGTTCAGAATAACTCCTCTTTGGCTGTACCCTGTACACCCTGTAGACATACGTACTTTTGAACCGGACGGGATCCCGAGTTTTCCAATGGGTCAGGTGTATGTGTACACATACGTACTGGCGTCACTCCATGTCGACATGTGCCAATTGAGGGTTTCACATAGATGGTGTACATCCTGCGCTCCTGCGCACCCTGACCACTGCCCAATCTGACAACAGGATATTACCGTTTGAGAGCTCAGCTGTGAAGAGCCAATGATGTTTTTTTTCTCTCTCGTTCTTTTTCCCTTTTTTTTGGTCTTTTTCTTTTTTCTTTTTTGTGCGCACAAATTTACCAAAATGTACCTACCTAGCATATACAGTACGACCTATTATCCCTTTACGAAGGAACATAGTGTGTAATAATGGATTTTTATTCGGGAAGCTATGTATCTACGCCCCTACACCCCCCCTTACCCTCACCCCCCTATTCTAAGCCCTTTAGACCCCTAAGTCTTTCTTCTATTTAATAGTTTATTTAATAGTCTTTTCAACCCTCTTAAAGTATTTAGTATAAACTTAGATATATTTAACTATCTTTTTATCCTTTTAGTAAAAATCTTATTTTTAAAAGTATTAATAGATTTTTTTAAAATACTTATAGATTTTTTAAAAGGCTAAATTATTATTAAATTTCTTATAATTACTAATTTTTTAACGTTAATTTAACTTTAAAAGTTAACTAATAGTATAATA
>JAOWMA010000650.1:0-10299 GCA_025962755.1 Colletotrichum tropicicola
TTTAAGGTTTTTTTTTAGGAATTAGGTATTTAGTATTTAAGACTAGATAATATACTTTATATTAGGGATTATAAAAATAGTTTTATGATTAAATAGTTAGAAAAAAAGATAAATATTACCTTTTTTAAATATAAGTTTTGTTTTTTTTATTATTATTTAATGCAAATCTCGTCTAATAATATAATTATTATAAAAAATACTTTACTTATTATAACTATTATAAAGAAAAGATTTTAAAAACTATTACTTATTTATATAGATAAAGTAATGCTATAGTATTTTTACTTTAGATACTTTAGACCTAAAGCTCTTTAATAGTTTATATTTAATACTTAGAGAGTAAAGATAAAGAGACTAATATATTTTAACTATAAATTCTATATAATTATTTATACTAAGTAAGTAATTTTAAGATAAATCTTAGAGTATAAAGTACTTTACCTATACTATAAAATCTCTTAGGACTTTTTTAACTATTTAAAGAGTTTTAATAGTAACTTTTAGCTTATAGTAATTAAGAATAAATACTCTCGACGTTTTTTTACTTTTCTATATGTTTTAAAGTTTATATATTAAATTTTTAAGGTTTTAAGGACCTTTAAATACTAGGTTATTAGATAATAAAATATAGTAATTTATAAAATATAGTAAGATAATGAATAAGTAGTAATTATAATTAATAGATTTATAGAGTATTAGATCTAAGTTGAAGAAAATAGTATTAAAATTAAACTAACCTTATTATATACTAAAGAACCTAATAGTAAAGGTAAATAGGTAGGTTAAAAAATTATTATAAAAGTTATTAAAATAATAGTAATAATAGGCCTCTTTTTATTTATATAAGTTAAAATAATACTAATTTTAGTATATTTTTATAATATTAGTCTTAAGAAAGATAAGGCTTAGTTTTTATTTATCTAAGTTAAATAGAACTAGTTTAGATAGTATTTTTACTAATAATAGCCCCTAAATAAGATAAAGTGGACGAGCGACCTTTGCTCGTAATAGATTAGAATTTATATATACAGTTATAAAGTATATTCTTTTAAAAAAGATTATAAAATAGGGAAGAAAAAATGAGACTTTAAGGTGAAACTATAAAAGTATATTAAATACTTAGTTAAGTATGTTATAAATATTTATAACTTATATAGGGTCTAGATACTTTTACTCTAATAGATTATAATTATGCAGAATGTCTCTTTTAATAAGACTATGTTTTATTTTAAGGAGAATAAGAAGCTTATAATTATAGTTATAAAAGTAAGAGAGATTATTAATGAGATCTAGGAATTAGGATCTCTAGTAGTAGACCTAGAATTTTAGTTTTTTAAGGTTTTAGACCTAAGTAAAATTGTAGTGATAAAAAACTAAGAGTACTTATTATTACTAAGTCCCGAACTAGTAACTAAGGCTTTTAGAGGATTATTATACTAGAAAACAGTGGATCAGTAGGGACGATAAATACTAAGTCTAGAGGTGACGCTTGTTTTAAAACTAATTTATAGAGTGAACGACAGTATTACTCTGTCTATATGACTGGGAAGCTAGGATGCTATAGGAAAGATAATATCCCGAGAGAGTAATTATAGAGATAATATGATTAGGGACGTAATATACGTTTAAATAGATAATTTGACTCTATGAGAACTGGATGAGGGGTTTGACTAAGATATACCCCTAGGAAATAACTCTCTGACTTAGCTGGTATAGTTATACTTGGATAACGGGAGAGAGAGTAAACTAAAGAGTGAATTAGTATAAGTGTATAATTATAAAGATCTAGATTACGCCCTGGCTATAAGTATAGAAAGTGGACTAAGGAGATTATCTTATTTTATAAATTATTTTATGTTTTTTTAAATAGAGTATAGTTAGGATAACTTTTTTAATATATATATACTAGACCGATAAAAGGTGTATAAAAAGGCTTACTAGTAATAATATACTCTATATTATTTTGTCTATAGATTAATACACTAGGTAAAGTATACTAAGTTAGTAGAGTTATAGGCTTATATTAGGGTTTATTTTAATAAGTTTTATAAGTTTCTAAACTCTTAGAGAGACGTTAAGAAGCTTTTAGAGGACCTAAGGAAGTAATTTTAAGGTGTAATAAAGCTTAAGATTTAGAAGTTAAAAAAAATAAACGTTTAGAAAGTAGTAGACTAGAGTAAAGTTAAAATAAAACCTATCTTATTAAAGTAAGTGTTTACCTATAAACTTAATAAGGATAGTTATCTTAACTGGTATAAGGTAAGAATATATATATAAGGCAATTTATAAAAAAAATACACTTTTGAGTAAATATACATAGTGATCCTTACTATTAGAATATTTAGAGTAGTGATAGTACTTACGGTGTAATTTAACCTTAAAGTACACTAGTTTGACGTAGTTAATACGTTTTTTAATATAATAAGGGACCCTAATGGTCCTCTTATTGTTTATTATCTTTTTAACGGATTTAAAAAACCTAGTAAATATATAGAACTTTATTATACTCTCTATAGACTATGGGACGCTCTATTATTCTAGTATTATAAGTTTTTAGTAATACTTTACTACTTTAGGCTTAAGTTGACTAACAAAGACTTATGTCTTTTTTAATTATAGGACAAGGGAGTTTTTATTTTTTTTTATATAGATAATATTTTAGTCTTATACTATAAAGACTAAGTTAAACACACTTAGAAAATTATTAATAAGATAAAGATAGTATATAAACTTAAAAATTAAAACTTAGTTTAATAGTATTTAAGGATAAAGGTTATTAAGGATTATTAATAATATAAAATCTATCTTATTTATAATTAATATATTAAGAAAGTAACTAAAAAGTTTGACTTAGTTAATAGTATTACTTTATTGACCCTAATTTTAGTAATTTTATTTATAAAAAACCTACTTAAAGTAACTTTAGCCTAGGTTAAGTTGTACTAAGAGAAGGTTAGCTTTATTTTATATATTATAATAATAATACAGTTAGATATTATTTTTACTTATACTTTCTTATTAAGGTTTTTAATAAACTTATTTAGAAACTATTATATAGCTGCGAATTAGGTAATTTATTATTTTTATTATACTTACTATTTTACTATATACTTTAGAAGTTTAGGGGGTAGGGAGAAAGAGGGGGCCTAGGTATTCTAGATTGTAGGAAATATGTTTTTTATGAATAATAAAAAGACGTATAGATTGTTATAAGAATATATAATTTTACTTTTTAAAGGCTTAATCTAGTAGAAGGCCGCGCGCTAAAACACTATAACAACCTTTATAACTAAAGCTGAACTTTTTAGTTTTAAAAACACAGTAAAAGAGTTAATTATCTTAAAAAGACTTTTTTGCGACTTAGAGCTAGAGCTTAGAAACGTCTAAAAGATCTACTACGATAATAGACAGACAATTTACTTTATAGTTAGAGACTATAAGCGAATATCAACTAGATTTTACCACATAGATATCTAGAATATATGACTTTACTAGAAACACAGTAAACAAACCTTCAATATTGTTTATATACTAATGGACAAAATACCTGTCGACGGATTTACAAAAGTGCTTACTTGAGCGAAGTTTGAACAATTTAGAGTACTTCTTAATCTTTATAACGTCAGGGAATATATTACATAAGGAGAAGAGAACAAGTGAAGTGTCTTGAAAGGCCCGGGGGCCCGCGTAAAAAATTGTTCTACCGGCACTATGGCCAGGGAGTATAAAAAGCTCTTAGTGGGAGCACGCACGACACAAACTTCGCCCGCGAAGGGCGCAGCAATTTAACAACAATGGAGAGCAGCCGCGTACAAGTCCATCATAACACGATACACAGGAGACATAGTCGCAGGCAGATGCGCTCCAACGAGGCTGTCAATGGTAGAACGAATACCTACCGCTTTCTTGGAAGACGGGCTGACAGACGAACCACTAGAGACCGACACTTTCGCACCTGGCTTCTCGGTTGAACCTTAAGGCTTTGCCTTCTGACCTTCCACCAGGGCTACTCCCACTACCTTGCCACCATTCTCACCCTCCTTCTTCTTCTTTTCTCAGACCTTCTTCAGGTATCCAAGGGCCTCGCAGAGAGCCGACCTCACGCGAGCATCATCCTGGGAGAATAATTATCAGTAAAAACGGTTAGAGAAGTAAAAGAGGAGCAGGAAACATACCTTTCGGGGTGTTGCCCTATTACGCTTTTAGGCCAGGAATTTAAGGCCCAGCCGGAGCACCTTACCAGTGGCCATCACGCAGACCTTCTTAGTGGTTTCACAATAGGAGCACTTTACCGACTTAGTGCTCTGACTAGGTGCACACACACCAAGGGACTGGCCGGCCAGCACACTACGAATGCACTGCTTATAAACCTTGTCCCCTAGTGGCGGTAGCTCCTCGCCTCCCTGACCCCCCTTCCCGTCGGCCTTGTCGCCGTCGCCACCTAACAAAGAGAATCAGTATCTAAGCAACCACAGGAACGATGTGATGGGAAATGAACCTCTAGCTGTAGTGGCCTTGCCCTTGCCTTTGCCCTTCTTGGGCTTCTTGGGCGCCAGCACACCCTCGGGGTTGGGCTGTGAACCCTCCCCCTCCGGGTGGTCGCCAGTCTCTTTGCTAGAGTCTGTATCAATCTAGAGTCAGTACGCCGAAGACCATATAGAATTAAGAGAAGGGAGTGTTAGGTAACTTACCAGCGGCAACTTCCTTGTCGGGCTTAGGGGAGCCGCCGCCCTCCCCCTCTCTCTTGCGCTTCTTGGCTTTGCGCGCGGCGGCGGTCGCGGCGCGTCTCTCCTCCTTGGTTTTATAAGGCATTTTCTATAATACTAAGCGTCAGTATTCACAATAAATAAGTCCTAGGGCGAAGCGCGCGCGCGCGCGCACCCTTTGCGGCGCGGGCAAAAACGAGGGGATATGTACGACTGTAGTGATGTAGTTATAGGAGAGAAAATCGAAGTTAGAGGCGTTATGAATAATTATTATTTACCTAGTGCTAGTAAGTGAGCCTTACCTGGGCTAATGGGAGCCTAGGGATTCTACCGCCCGCAGTTAATAAAGGTGAATAAAAATCACTAGTAATTACCCTTAGTAATAGGCATACAAGGGGAAATATTATTTTTTATACTTTGTACTAGATTCAGTCAGCAAAGCAAGTTCTTTTGTATTTTCTTTTATTAAATATTTATATTTATATATATTTACAGAAAATAGGGAGATTTATATAGTTTTTGGGCGTATTGTGCGCGTGAAAACTGGGGTTTCAGACTCCTTCGAGTCTAGGGGGGTGTATTATAATAGCTTTAACCATCTAAGAGCCAGCTGCGCGCACGTGACCAGGCATAGACCACTTTTTAGTCTAACTTTGCCCCAGTGACCGTCTTCTTAAGGGACCTTCGACGGGCAACACTCTTACAGGAATCAAGCCGTTTTTTCACACCCGAATACCACTCATACAATAGCCGCGTGACATCTTTCTTGGCGATTGCGATGATTGCGATGAGCTGATGGGGATTTCAACTTCATGTCGTTCCCGAGCAGCCGTTTAAGGGGCGAGGTCGCAAGGGGATCCATTACTTGCGCTGCGACGAGGGTGTACCCTCTGTTGATATGGCTTATTTGAAGATGCTGCCTTTCCGCTCCCAGCCCGCTGGTGTTAGCTCTTCCTCAGCGTTTCCACGTCTCTTCAGTCATTCGCTTACAATCTTTTTGAATCAGACTGTCTCAACATTTTTTGAGCCACCACAATCGTTTCATAATCTCAATTCATAATGCTCTTTCGATCTCTTGGCCTAGTATCGGTGGCCGTTTTGGCTGCCGATGTGGCATGCGCCAAAGCAACAGCTCCTCGCTATGTTATGTACTTTGATCAGTGAGAGCTTCCTATGAAACCAGATTCATTCGTGCCTCGAATGTTTCTAATGCAAGCCTTACAGATACCATACGACCGGCATCCCGGACAAGTCCATCACCTCCGGTATCACCCACGTCATCACTGCCTTCGCCAACTCTTCACTCTTCGCGTCAGATCCGGCAGGAGAATACACCCCTTTCAGACCCTTGGACGAGATCCGGCCTCTATTCGACAACGGGACTAAGGTCTGCATGGCCATTGGCGGCTGGGGCGATACTGATGGATTCAGCTCCGGTGCGGCTACCAACAAAAGCCGCAACAAGTTCGCTAAGAACGTTGCGGTCACCGCTGTTAAGCTTGGATATGATTGTGTTGGTAAGCAGACCCGTCTGTGTGCATGCAATTCCAGTCGGAGCAAACATACTCACATGTCTTGGAAATTCAGACGTTGACTGGGAGTACCCCGGTGGCAACGGGGCTGATTACAAGCAGATACCTAACGCGAACAAGACGTCAGAAATCAACACCTTTCCTCTACTTCTGTCTGCCATCAAGACGCAGCTCAAGCACCACAAGATGGAGCTCTCTGTCACTGCACCTGGACTCAAGCGTGATATGATTGCTTTCACCAAGCACCAGGTCCCTAAGATCGACGCTGCCGTCGATCACTTCACCGTAAGCTTTAAATATCACTGATGCGTAACAGCTGTGAATGGAATCGCTCATAACCCTACTTAGGTCATGACCTACGACTTGATGAACCGTCGTGACAATGTCACCCGCCACCACACTGACGTGAAAGGCTCGCTCGAGTCCATCGACACTTACATCTCCCTCGGGGTCGAACCCGCCAAGATTAATCTGGGTTTTGCCCTGTACGCCAAATGGTTCACTACCGCCGCCGGATACAACTGCACGTCGCCTATCGGATGCCCGACGGTTCTTCTCGAGGCTGCTGACGGATCCGACACTGGCAACTCCGGCGCCGTAGAATTCGAGACGGCCAATTTCCAGGTCGCCCCTACCAATCTGACTACTTCCCCTGACTCATCATGTGGTGCCGGGACCTTCTACAAGTGCCCTACCGGTAACTGCTGCAGCCAGTACGGTTTCTGGTACGTGATTGCGCTTTCTGAGACTAAGTTCTATAGAATGTTACTCGGGCTAACACAACTCCAGCGGTGCCACTGCGGCCCACTGCGGCAATGGCTGCCAGTCCGACTACGGAATTTGCAATGGCACTTCCGCCCTTAACTCTTTCAAGACCGCTATCGCCAACGGAAAGACGGATGATGATAACGGCGGCCAGTGGTACTGGGACCCTGCCGGACCTTTCTTCTGGACCTGGGACACTCCCGCTCTTGTCAGCCGCAAGTTCAACGACATTGTGAAGGCGCGAGGTATTGGTGGTGTCGCTGCGTGGAGTCTGGGCGAAGATTCTTATGACTTCGGGCTCCTCAAGGCCATTCAAGCTGGTGTTAAGGCCTGGCCCAGGAAGTAGAAGTTCGCGGCGTAGGACGTTGGCGGTGCAGATTTCGCTTCAGCATTTTCGATCTACAAGTGAGCCGTCTTCCAAAGAATTGAACACGCCTCATTTCCATTGCACAAAGTGCTTAAAATATACAGGAAGATCTTATTTGTTGTAATCATGAGTGTCTTTGTCACAAGACTACATATGCCAGGTCAAATCAAGCGGACCTCGAATCAAGCATGAGCCACTTTGAAGCCCCCGGGCATCAGATCAGTGTAAACCCTGCCAGGATCATACCTCTCCCTGATCGCTTTAAGACGATCGATATTACCGACGGGATAACTCTCAAAAACCGGCTGGCCTTCATCCGCTTCATTGAGGTAGTAAAAAGACCCAGTTGCGTTGAGAGCCCTCAGCGGTTCTGTCATGTTGGCATTGAAGCTTGTGACAAAGTTGTCGAACAATGTGTCATCGGCCTCGTTCTTCCAGCTGTATGTCTGTTCGATCCAGAAAGACGGTGTCTCATCTAGGCCTTGGAGAGATCCAGGCTTGGCGTTCGTAGCAGCCAAAAGCTGTGATGTGATGGGGTTGAAGGCGAGCCCAATGATGGAACCCTCGACTCCGGCAAAGGTTGCTTGAGCTGCGTTGAAGTACGCGTCATGAACCACTTGCATGGCTTCCCTGTTAGCCACGATAAGCAGCAAATGAAACCTCTGTCGCATGCCGTGAGACTGCCCCCCCTTTTCAAAAGCTGGTTTGACAGCTTGGCTGTACTGACTGAGCGAGAAAGGTATCAAGCTCGTAACATTGTTCAGGGGTGACAGTGTGCCGCCCAGGAAATCTCGGAACACCGCTGGGGCTGCGTCGGTGCCGTCATAAAACAACGTGGAAGAATAATCAGGCCCGGATGAACCGGCGTGATACTGGGCCACGGTATGATGCTGCTTTTGGGTCTTTGTGTCCCCCGGTCGCAAAGTTGAGACTGTCCATAACTTGTCCTGGACCTCTGAAGATCCATAAGATGCGGAACCGAACATCACTGATGGAGCAGAGAAGGTCCGCAGGTCAAATCGAGTGACGAGACAGAAAGAGTTGCCTACACCTTGGAGCGCCCAGAAAAGATCGGAATGCTCATTCTCGGCAGTGGCTTCAACAACGCTACCATTTGTAAGAACACACTACAATGCTGTCAGCTCCGATATCTTTTCCACTAGGTACAGAAATGTCTCTCACCTCATAGCCTTGTAAGTTCCCGTTGGTAGACGCAAGTCCGTGTTCATAACTGTAGAAAGACACTCCTCCACCCAAGAGGACACCAGAGACGCTGACCGGCCCCAAACGCCCCTCTCAACACGGCAAGACCGGTGCCATCAAGCAGTGTATAGACGTCGGTCCATCGATTACTCGGTCCAACTGACAAAGTCGTGTTGTCGTCAGACAGACGTAGCGTATTCAAGTTGGTGCTTGAAATCAGAACGCCGCTTCCGCCGATGCTGTTTGCCATAGGGATAGCCATGTGACCACCACCTCTCATAGCGAACTTGACGCCAGCCTTCGACGGACTTTTAACAGAGAACGAAAGCTGATAGGCACCAAACGGTGCAAATATGCAACGCGGACCGAGCCAAGACGTGGCGGACACGCATCTGAGGTTTGGAAACTTGAGTGAATCTTTCCTGGTTTAAGCAGCGTCTTCGGGGTTCTTCTTACCTTCGTTTTCATCTGCACAGGGTCAATCACCAGGCCAAAAAGTCTCGTTGGCAAACTTGCTTTTAAAAGGCCAAGCAAGGTTCTGGAGCATCTCTGGTAGTAATCGCAAATCCCCGAGACAGAGCAGCAGTCTGTGAGACTCCGGCAATGGCAAACCACGAAAGGCGCATTTTGAGAATATTAAAAGAGGAGGAACGAGTTTGTAATTGTTGATTTTATGCTCTATTCATCATGTCAAAAAGAAACCTTGTTTCACTTGCTTCGATTCGATTCTACTTATACTGGAGTTTCTGGTTTGGACGAAGTTGAGTTGAGTTAATCCGGTGCTAAGATCAAGACTTCCGGACGTTAGCGGTCCCGTCGGCTTTGGGTTGTGCCGCATTCGGGGACACCTCTTGCCCGACCCTCATTTGACCGCCATCCAAAATGCAACTCTACGGGATCTTAGGGCGTGAGGCTCAACCAGAACATTGTATTGCTGTATTGGAAGGCTTCGTATTCGGGATGAGCCACTGATACACCGCAATGCAGTCTTTGTCCATCGCCTCGACACGCGTATTACCCACACCGGCAACGAATACTCGTATCAGTGACGACACATGGTAACAGCGAATTTGTTCCGCAGTTCTGTATACCTAGTAAACCGGACTAGCTCACCTCCTTTCACACTAAACATGCCAAGACACGGTATCACGGCGCAATAGAGTTGGCAATTCAGCAGTGAACCTACCCGCTTATTGAAAAGTTGATTGCCTCTTCGGATTATCACAATCTCGGGAGGATATCGAGACACCATCCAATTAACCCGCTCTTACCGCTCCGAGCATCCGGGGCATGGCCGGATGAACGTTTGCCGACAACTCAGTACTAGTGAGAGCCCAAGGCAAGTGTGGAGGCACAGGCCACCTGGAGGTCACGTGACCCCAGTTGGCAGCCTCCTTAGCCTAGGCCGTAGGCCCAGCCTAGCCAGGCTCACCCTCCCAGCTTTATGTCAGTCAGTCAGTTAATATAATAGTATTACTATCCTATAAGTTATACAGCCTAGTTTTATTTTTAATTAAAATAATTAAAATAAAATTATAATTATCTTACTATTATTATCTTTACTTTTATTTTTATTTTTCTAATAATTTATTAATATAATAGACTATTATAGTAAAAATCCTAGTTAAAATAAACCTAATATAAACTATCTATATTTTAAGAATTCTCTTACTTTTAAAACTATCTAATTAACTAATAACTCTTTTTTTTCTACCTATTATAAATA
>JAOWMA010000651.1:0-10252 GCA_025962755.1 Colletotrichum tropicicola
ATTTATAACTAAAAGAATTAATACTTAGTACTATACTTATAATTCTTTTAGTTATTATTTATAACTAAAAGAATTAAAAAACTAAAATACTTACTATTAAAACCTTTTTATTATTATTTATTATTTACCCCTCTAAATAATATTAAAAAAATAAGTAGTATATAAAAGGGAAGTTTTATATATAAGTTAAAAAATCCTTTTATAGAAATTCTCTTTACTTTTATAAATCCTTAGTATTATATAAATATATAAAATAAAATATATTTATATTAACTCTGCCCCTTATGCGCGGCGGGGCGGCGTCGCGCCGGGGGGCGGCGTCACGGGCTAATAAGGAGGAGGCGCGAGAGTGTGAGGCGCGAGGGCCCATGGGAACGACGTCGCTAGCTAATAAGGGCCCCGGGGCCGCATCGCTAGCTAAGGAGCGGCCAAGGGGCCCACTGGAACGACGTTACTAACTAATAAGCGCCCGGGGCCGCGTCGTAAGCTAATAAGCGGCCAAAAGGCTTATTAGAACGACGTCACTAGCTAATAAGCGCCCAGGGCTACGTCGTAAGCTAATAAATAGCTAAAGGCCTACTAAAACTACGTTATAAACTAATGAGCACCCGGGGCTGTATTATAAGTTAATAAGTAGCCGAGGGGCCCACTAGAATAATATCGCTAGCCTATAAGAGCCTAGGGCCCTACTAAAACCGTATCACAAGCTAATAAAAACCTAAGACTGTATTACTAGCTAAAGAGCGGCTAAGAGGCCCACTAAAACTATATTATAAGTTAATAAGTACTCGGGACTATGTCACTAGTTATAATAGGCCTACTAAAACTATATTATAAGTTAATAAGGGTCTGGGGCTGTATCGCTAGTTAAAGAGTAGCTAAGGGGCTTACTAGAATAATATTACTAGTTAATAAGCACCTAGGGCTATATTATAAGCTAATAAGTAGCTAAGGGCCCACTAGAACGACGTCACTAGTTAATAAGTACCTAGGGCCCACTAGAACTATGTTGTAAACTAATAAGTACCTAGGGCTGTATTATAAACTAATAAGCGGCCGAGGGGCCTACTAAAACTACATTACTAGTTAATAAGTATCCGGGGCCGTATTATAAGCTAATAAGTAGCTAAGGGGCCTACTAGAACGACGTTACTAACTTATAAGGGCCCGGGGCCCTACTAGAACTGCGTTATAAGCTAATAAGGGCCCGGGGCCACATCGTTAGTTAAAGAGTAACTAAGAGGCTTATTAGAACAACGTTACTAGTTAATAAATACCCAAAGCTATATTATAAGTTAATAAGTAGCTAAGAGTCCACTAAAACTACGTTATAAATTAATAAGCAGCTAAGGGCCTATAGGAACTACATTATAAACTAATAAATACTTAGGGCCTACTAGAACTACGTTATAAATTAATAAGTGCCCGGGGCTATATTGTAAACTAATAAGTAGCTAAGAGCCTATTAGAACTATATCATAAGTTAATAAGCACCCGGGACTATATTACTAATTAATAAGCCTACTAAAACCGCGTCGTAAGTTAATAAGTACTTAGGGCCGTATTACTAGTTAATAGGCCCACTAGAACCGTATTATAAGTTAATAAGTACTTAGGGCTATATTATAAACTAATAAATAGCTAAAGGCCCACTAGAACTATATTATAAGCTAACAAGAGCCTAGGGCCGCGTCGTAAGTTAATAAGAGAGGATAGTAGTAACGTAGATACCCTACTAAGACTATAAAGGATTTTAAAGAAAACTTCTTTAGTATTAAGAGTATTAAAGAGCTGAGAAAGAAAAAGAAAAAACTTTTTTAAAAAAAAAAAAAGAGAGAAAGAAAAAGAAAAAAAAAGAGACTTATAAAGACCCCACCCCCCCTAAAGAAAAAACCTAAAAAAAAACTTAAAAATAAAAAAAAAAAAAAAGAAAAAAAGAAAAAGAGAAAAAGAAAAAAAAGTAAAAAAAAGACCTTAATATTAAAAGTTATTAAAAATAGAATAAAAAAGTATAATACTTATTATACTATTAAACTTCTAACTTAATATTAAACTCTTTTATATATCTTTATTATAACTTTTTATTACTTTAATACTTTACTCTTTTTTATTTTAGAATAACTATTACTATTACTATATATTATAAATAAAAATTTATAATACTTCTAACCTTAAATAGAGATATTACCTTATTATTAATAAATAAATACTTTTAAACTATAAGTTCTAAAGTAGAATAAAACCTTAATTCTTTTTTAGGTTATTATAACTCTTAGGTTAATAGTAATTTAACCCTACTTAAAGTAAAAAAAAAGTCTCTTATTTCTCCTAAATAAAAATTAAAAAAATTAATATTCTCTAATAAAATAGATTAACTATTAGTTAAAAAACCTAGAGTTTAACTATTTTATTAGACTATAAGCCTCTATATTATACTAATAACTTAGATTTAAATACTTATAAAGTTAAGTAAAATATAACAAAGTATTACCTTTTAGTAGATTTCTAGCTTTTTAATACTAAGTTACTTAGGTTAGTTAAATAAAACTAACCGATATAGTATATAACTACTTAGATTTATAAAATCTTATCTTTATACTCTCTAGCTCCTCTCTTTTTTAAAACTAAAAAGATATAAATACTATTATATATAGAGCTAGATAGAGCCTATCTTAGTTAATAACTATAATACTTAAGAGTACTATTAGTCCTAAGAAAACTATAGGCCCCCTATAACTTAGTTACTAGTGACCTAATAACTAAGCTAAAGAGTAAATAACTTTAATTTTAAGATAAGTTCCCTATAAAACTACTATATATCTTTATACTTTAGTCCTATCCCCTTAAGAGGAGAAGGAGAGTCTATACTTTTCTTTACTAAAGAGTACCCCTAGAGACTATTTATAATAGTATATAAGTTTAAATTATAATAAAAAAAGAATTATTTTTAGTTAAACTCTAGGTTACTCTTATTTATTATAACTTAATTTCCTAAATTAATAAATAGACTACTTAAACTAACTATTTAAACTTACTTATTAGGCTCCTTAATAAATATATATAATTATTAAAACTCTCTCCTAGGATATAACTTATCTTTAGATAAAAACTACTACTTACTAGTCGATACTTTTTAGTATTACTAACCTTTTAAGAGATTATTTTAAGTTAATTTAATCTAACCTAAGGAATATAAAGTAACCTACTCTTAAGTAGTTAATCCTATTTACTAATAATACTTTTTAGTACTTATAGTTTCCTAATAATAGTATGGATAGTTATAAACTTTATACCTAGAGAATAGAGACTAACCTACTTAGAGTATATAGTTTAGTCTCTTAATTAATTATATTTTTTAATACTCTTTAGCTTTTTAGAATTCTTTATATAAGAGTTCCTTAGAGTTAATAATAAAAAGCCTTACTAGTATTACTATCTAGAGGTTTAGTAATAGTACTTTACCTACCTACTACCTTTCTAAGGCTAGTACGCCCTTAGATATTATACTAGTCTTACCTATTAACCTATTAAATAATAGTTTATTCTAACTATTAACTTAGACTTAACTACTATAAAAGTAACTAACCCTAAAAATAAAACTATAGATAAGATAGTCCTACTAAGTTAATACTTATAATAACTATTATACGGTCTTAATTTAAGGCTTATATTAAGTATTTCTACTAAGCTATAGTCTTTTATACTTTAACCCTCCTCTAATAGTCCTTAGGCCTAGGGAATAGTTTAATACTAACTTAATACTAACTCTAAGTTAATACTAATACTAAGTAGCTAATAGTAAATATTTATAGTTTTTCTTTAGCTTCTCCTTTAATAAGTCGTCCACTAGTCTTAGAGGGGTTCTACCTCTCTCTAGGTCACTCCTATAAAACTAAGCCCCTAGTAGACTTAGCTACTATAGTAACTAAGGCCTGTTCCTATAATTTATATATTTTAAGTTATATTTAGTAAAAGCCCTAGGGTATAATATTACTACTCTAAGTAAAATTTTAAGTTACTTTTATAAAACTAAAAAGTTTAGTTATTAATATACCTAAGAGTCTAACTTTTATACGTTTTAACTATTTAGTATCTCTTATATAAAGCCTATTAGACTCTATTATTAGAATAGAGAGACCCTAAAATACTTATAACTCAGTCTATCTCTTATATTAATACTTAGAGTAAAGATAATATAGAGTTTCTCTAAGACTAAAGTAGTAATACTTAAGGGAACTCTATACTTACTAACCCCTAGGGATTAATTTCTATAAACCAGCGCGGCGCTCTTATATACTCCCTATAACTAAAACTATAGTAGTTTTTTAAACTATATAAAAGTATATAATAAAATACTAGTAAAATATAGAATAAATAAGAGAGTTTCTAAAGCCTATAAGTTTAATAGTCTCTTACTCCTAGTATAAAGCTAAGTAATAAGTAACTATTATTAAGCTAGTATAATAGTAAGTATATAAGTATAGTAGTAATACCTATTAACTCCCTATTATACCAGCCCTTTAGTAGCCCCTACTCTATATATAGAACTTACAGCCCTTATTTAATTATTAAACTATCTAGAGTAAGAGAGATAAATTATTTTACTATCTACTAGTAAGTTAGGAGATAAGACTTACTTATACTCTCTATAATAGTTTAGTAGGCCTCCCTAATCCCTAATAGGATATAAAGCCCCTTTACTCGTACTCTTAGGGTGTATATATTTAAGAGATAAAAGTTTTATTATTAATTTTATAAATAGTATCTACCCTATATACTAAGTCTATAGTCCCTACTTAAAGGCCTAATTAAACTATTTATCTTATAGTCCCTTAGGGACTATTTACTAGTTAGGTCGTAAGACTTATAGATTAAATAGTTCTTTTAGGCCTCTCCCCTAACCTCTCTGTCCCCGCGCAGTACCTTTACTAATACCCTCTAGAGTGTATACTATTACCTAGAAAGTATAGGGATTATTAGTTCCCTAGCCTTTTATCTTATAGAAAACCTACTAGTATTACTAGATACTTACTAAACTAAGGGCTTTATACTAATTACGATTTATTAAATACTTACTAAGCTAGGAGTTTTATACTTATTATAATTCTCTAAACGCTTATTAAACTGGGGGCCTTACGCCAGCTATAACTTATTAGACACTTACTAAGCTGAGAGTTTTATATTAACTATAACCTACTAAGTGCTTACTAAGTTAAGGGTTTTATATTTACTATTATCCTCTAAATACTTACTAAGCTAGGGGCCTTATACTAGTTATAACTTATCGAACACTTACTAAACTAGGAGCTTTATACTAACTATAATCTATTGAGTATTTACTAAGTTAAGAGTCTTATACCTACTATTATCCTCTAAATACTTACCAAACTAAGAGCCTTATACTAATTATAACTCACTGGACACTTATTAAGTTAGAAGCTTTATACTAACTACAACCCACTAAGTACTTACTAAGTTAGGGGCCTTATACTTACTATAACTCACTAGATACTTACTAAGCTAAGGGCCTTATACTAACTATAACCTACTGGACACTCACTAAGCTAAAGGCTTTATATAGTTATACTATTTATTACTACTATTAAACACTTACTAAGCTAATAATAAATACTATAATTTATACTAAAGTTATAACACTTAGTCTATATTAAGTATAAATAAGTAAGCTCTAAACTAAGTAAATACCTTAGGTAGTATTCTAGTAGATAATATACTTCAGTCTTAAAGTTATAAAATAACCCCTAAATAGTTAACCTACTATAAGTTTTAATACTTATAAATTCCTCTACCCCCTTATATACCCTTTAATATAAAATTAAGACTAACTCTATAAAACTAAGTTTTCCCCTAATTTTCTATTTCCTAAAAAATAAATTTATATAAAAAAATAAAAAAATTAACTTATAAGGTTAATCACCTTATAACAGCCCGTACGCCTATAGGCGATTAGTCTCAGCTTAGGGGGCCTAAAAAGCTTTATAGAGTACTTATATTTAACTTTTATAGGGTACTTACCTTATTTTATAGAGTACTTAGTAGGCCTTAGTCTGCCTACGATATTTTAGCTACTAAGACTGTACGAGGGTAAGAGATATAGTATAGTTATAGAGCTGTTTAGTAGTTATTTAGTAGTCTAACTACTATATTTATAGTAGTCCTACCTACTAAGAAAAACGTATTTAAAATTTTTAAAACCGGTAGTGGGCACCTTATAAGGTCCTTATTTTCGCCCTTTATAGGGTACTTATTATTAACTATTATAGAGTACTTATTTTTAACTCTTATAGGGTACTTATAAAATAAAAGTCCAACTTAGATATCTTAGCCGCTAGGGCCGCACGGGGGCGAGAGATATAGTGTACTTATAGGGCTGTTCAGTAGTTATTTAGTGGTCTAGTTATTATATTTATAGTGGCCCTACTCACTAAGAAAAATATATTTAAAATTTTTAAAACTAGTAGTGGGCGCCTTATAGGGTACTTATTTTCACCCTTTATAGGATACTTATTATCGACCGTTATAGGGTACTTATTACATCTCTTATAGGGTATTTACTATTTCCTTTATAGGGTACTTATTTTATTTCTTATAGGGTACTTATTTTTAACTCTTATAGGGTACTTATAAAATAAAAGTCTAACTTTGAAATCTCAGCTGTTGTAGTCGCGCGGGGGCGAGAGATATAGTATACTTATAGGGCCGTTTAGTAACTGTTTAGTAGTCCAGTTACTATATTTATAGTAGCTCTACCTACTAAGAAAAACACATTTAAAATTTTTAAAACCGGCGGCGGGTGCCTTATAGGATACTTATTATCACCCTTTATAGGGTACTTATCGTCGACCATTATAGAGTACTTATTTTTAACTCTTATAGGGTACTTATTATATCTCTTATAGGGTACTTATTATTCACTTTATAGGGTACTTAGCGGGCTACAGTCAGCCTTAGATATCTCGGCCGCCCGGGCCGCGCGGGGGCGAGGAATATAGTACCTTTATAGAGCTTTTTAGTAACTATTCAGCGGTCCAGTCACTATAATTATAGCAGCCCCGCCCGCTAAGAAAAACGCAATTAAAATTTTTAAAACCAGCAGTGGGCACCTTATAGGGTACTTATTTTTACTCTTTATAGAGTACTTATTATATCTCTTATAGAATACTTATTATATCTCTTATAGGGTACTTATTATTCACTTTATAGGGTACTTAGTATATCTCTTATAGGGTACTTATTATATCTCTTATAGAGTACTTATTATTCACTTTATAGGGTACTTATTATATCTCTTATAGGGTACTTATTATTTACTTTATAGGGTACTTAGTATATCTCTTATAGGGTACTTATTATATCTCTTATAGGGTACTTATTATTCACTTTATAGGGTACTTAGTAGGCTATAGTTAGCTTTAGATATCTCAGCCGCGCAGACCGCGGGGGGGCGAGAGATATAGCACCCTTATAGAGCCTTTTAGTAGCTATTTAGTGGTCTAGTTACTATAGTTATAGCGGCCCTAACTACTAAGAAAAATGTGTTTAAAATTTCTAAACCTAGTGGTGGACGCCTTATAGGGTACTTTTTATACCCCTCCTACCTTATAGAGTACTTATTTTACTTTATAGGGTACTTATCTTAGCTCTTTATAGGGTACTTATTATTTACCTTATAGGGTACTTATTAGACCTCTTATAGGGTACTTATCTTACTTTATAGGGTACTTAGTAGGTCTGACCCCGACTTAGATAACTTAGCCGCTAGGGCCGCTAGAGTATAGGAAGTATAATGCCCGTATAGAGCTGTTTAGCGGCCCTCTAGTGGTCCGTTTACTATACTTATAGCGGCCCTAACTACTAAGAAAAACGCGTTTAAAATTTCCAGAACTAATAGTAAATCTCTTATAGAGTACTTATTCTTACCCTTTATAGGGTACTTATTTTCACCTGTTATAGGGTACTTATCTTTACCCTTTATAAAGTACTTATTATTTACCTTATAGGGTACTTAGTAGGCTAAAGTCTACCTTAAATATCTTAGCTGCTGAGGCTGCAGAGGGGCGAGAGATATAGTACTCTAGTAGGGCCTTTTAGTAGCTATTTAGCGGTCCAGTCACTATATTGATAGTAGCCCTAGTCGCTGAGAAAAACATAATTAAAATTTCTAAAACTAGTAGTAAGTGCCCTATAGGGTACTTATTTTTACCTTTATAGGGTACTTATCTTCGCCCTTTATAGGGTACTTACTATATCCCTTATAAAGTACTTATTATTTACTTTATAGGGTACTTATCTTACCTCTTATAGGGTATATAATAAACTAAAGTCGGCCTTAAATACCTCAGCCACTAGGGCCGTAGGGGGGTGGGAGATATAGTACCCTTACTTATAGGGCCTTTTAGTAACTATTTAGTAGTTTAGTTACTATATTAATAGTAGCCCTAGCTACTAAGAAAAAGGTATTTAAAATTTTTAAAACCAGTAGTGGATACCTTATAGGGTACTTATTATCGCCCTTTATAGGGTACTTATTTTCACCTATTATAGAGTACTTATCTTAGCTCTTTATAGGGTACTTATTATTTACCTTATAGGGTACTTATTAGACCTCTTATAGGGTACTTAGTAGGCTAAAGTCCGCTTTAAATATTTTAGCCCCTGGGGCTGTAGGGGGGTAAGAGATATAGTACTCTTATAGGGCCTTTTAGTAGCTATTCAGTGGTCTAATTACTATATTAATAGTGGCCCTAGCCGCTAAGAAAAAGGTATTTAAAATTTTTAAAACTAGTGGCGGACGCCTTATAGAGTACTTATCTTTACTCTTTATAGGGTACTTATTTTTACCCTTTATAGAGTACTTATTATTTACCTTATAGGGTACTTATTAGACCTCTTATAGGGTACTTAGTAGGCTAAAGTCTACTTTAAATATCTTAGCCCCCGGGGCTGTAGGGGGGCGAGAGATATAGTGCTCTTATAGGGCCTTTTAGTAGCTATTTAGTAGTCTAGTTACTATATTAATAGTGGCCCTAGCCGCTGAGAAAAAGGTATTTAAAATTTTCAAAACCAGCAGTGGACACCTTACAGGGTACTTATCTTCGCTCTTTATAGGGTACTTATTTTCACCCTTTATAGGGTACTTATTTTCACCCATTATAGGGTACTTATTTTTACCCTTTATAAGGTACTTATTATTTACTTTATAGGGTACTTATTAGACCTCTTATAGGGTACTTAGTAGACTAAAGTTTGCTTTAAATATCTCAGCCCCTAGGGCCGCGGGGGGGTGAGAGATATAGTACTCTTATAGGGCCTTTTAGTAGTTATTCAGCGGTCCAGTCGCTATATTTACAGTAGCCTTAACTACTGAGAAAAAAGTGTTTAAAATTTTTAAAACTAGTAGTAGATACCTTATAGGGTACTTATCTTCACTCTTTATAGGGTACTTATTTTTACCCTTTATAGGGTACTTATTTTCGCCCGTTATAGAGTACTTATTTTCACCCTTTGTAGGGTACTTATTATTTACTTTATAGGGTACTTATTAGACCTCTTATAGAGTACTTAGTAAACTAAAGTCTACTTTAAATATCTCAGCCCCTAGGCCCCCGGGGAAGTAAGAGATATAGTACTCTTATAGGGCCTTTTAGTAGCTATTTAGTAGTTCAGTCACTATATTTATAGTAGTCCTAACTACTAAGAAAAATGCATTTAAAATTTTTAAAACCAGCGGTGAGCGTTTTACAGGGTACTTATTATCTATTTTACAGGATACTTAAGAATTAAAAGTCTAACTTTAATACTTCAGCCGCTAGGGCTACGGGGGGGCGAGAGATATAGTGCCCTTGTAGGGCCTTTTAGTGGCTAGTCGGCGGTCTAGTCGCTGTATTAATAGTGGCCCTAGTCACTGGGAAAAATATATTTAAAATTTCTAAAACTAGTAGTGGGCGCCCTATAGGGTACTTATTTTCACCCTTATAGGGTACTTATCTTCACCCTTTATAGAGTACTTATTATTTATTTTATAGGGTATTTATCTTACCTTTTATAGAGTACTTAGTAGGCTAAAGTTAGTCTTAGATATCTTAGCTACTGGAGTTGTAGAGAGGGTGAGAAATATAGTACCCTTATAGGGCCTTAGGGTTAGGGTTAGGGTTAGGGTTAGGGTTAGGGTTAGGGTTAGGGTTAGGGTTAGGGTTAGGGTTAGGGTTAGGGTTAGGGTTAGGGTTAGGGT
>JAOWMA010000652.1:0-10169 GCA_025962755.1 Colletotrichum tropicicola
AAATATTTCTATTAATAACTATCTCTTTTTTTAAACTATATATAATAAAGTAGTTTTTAATATAAATATTAATATTTACTATTAATATTTATTAATATATTTTTCTCTAGTTATACTTAACATACTTTATCTATCTCTTAATAATAAATAAGTAAATAAAAAAATATGTTCTCCAACACAAGGTATTTAATATTTACTTTCTACTTAAATTATAACTAAACTCTAGTCTACCTTAATCACCCTAATATTAATATTATTTACAAGCCAGTCTTTACAACGGAGGCGCATCAGGGTCCATCATACATTGGTCAACTCTCATTAGTTGCTTACCAGTCGCCTTGGCCATCGTAATAAACTGTTTCAAGTAGGAGACAGTACTGGGGTAGAGGTAGTGCATGACAACCAAGCTACCGCCCTTGTCCAGGTCTCGCTTGAACGACTCCAACTGCTTCTCGGGAGTGTCCGACTGGGCATAAAGCCAATCTTCGACATCAATATTCCAGTTGACAATGTAAGAATCCTGGTTGCCAGTGGCTTGGACCAATTGCTGGCGCATACGAGCACCCTCGTTGCCAAACGGAGGGCGAAAGTATTTTGTACGCAACTTGAACATATCCTCCACAGCCTTAATGTCTTCGTCGTATTCCCAAAAGATAGCCCTGTCGTTGGGGAGGCCCTCCATCCGGGGATGGGTATAGCTGTGATACGCCATCTGGTGACCCTCCTTCATCATGTCCTGGTAGATGTTGCTTAGGTTGGTGCTTGGGTCCCGCAGAGGGGCCCCGACAGTGAAGAAAGTGACCTTGATGTTTTCGGACCTGATGATATCCATGACCTGTTGCGCGTACTTCGGGTCGCCATCGTCAATGGCGAAGGCAATGGAGTTTGGGCGCTTGCAGGCGAAGACCAGGTTACCCGACGCCAGCTTCTCTGGAATGCGAACGTTGGACGGCACAGATGGAACAATCTCGATCTTCGTAAGTGTGGTAGTCTCTCTGGTGTACCAACCTTTGAAGGCCAGGCCGACAGCTCGCTTACGTTCGATTTTGAAGTGCGAGATAGGGATGTAGATGTCGTTGCCAGTGGTATAGCGCGCGGCCTCGAGCGAGTCCCAAGTCTCGGGATACGGGGCGATGGACTCATCGCACTGCTGATTGTGCTGCTGCATGGCAATCGAGAATTTGTTACTTCCAGTGAAGGTGACATGCAGATATGAGCCATCGTACTTGGTGTAATCGCCACACTTGTCCGAAAGCTGCGAGTAAAAAGCAAAGTCGGCGTCCGGTGCGGTGATGGTGACCCTGTTACTGCCCCACTTGAGAGCAGAAGTGGTGTCGCCGCCGTGCCAGTAGCCAAGAGCATTGGAGTCCGACTTGGCGAAGCGATCAATGACCACAGCGGCGCTAGTACCGCTGGGGGCAGGAACAGTTGCGACCGGATCAGTAGGCGAAGGCTGGTTCTTGACGACGTACTCGGACGCGGTGTTTCCGCAATAGAATGCCATCGGCCCCAAGGTCACGTTCGCGGACAGAGCGCTGAACAGGATAGACGAAATCTTGGACTTGTCGACACCAGAGAACTTGGAGAAGGGAACACTGTAAAGCTTCTCAGTGCCATCAAATTTCCATCCGAGCTCAGCCGTCGTCTGATAGCCGAATGTCGTATCCTCGCCGCAGTTGGTCGACGATGCCACCTGAACGCCAAAGGTTGTGCCGGCACGTGCCTTGATACGCATGGAAATACCGCCGTATCCATTGGCTACGGTGTTGGTGCAGGCTGTTTTGCTGTAGAAGTAAGAGTCCAGCCCGTTGGGCTTCAGCATGACTCTGTTGTTGTCGTAGACGGTGATCTCATTCATGGTTCCGTCGTCACTGCTCGGTTGCATCATCGAGTTGTAGTAAAGAAAAGTCAACCTCGACTGTGACGACCAGTCGTCAATCAAGAGGTTGCTGCAGCTCGATGAGGCGGGGGACTGGGCAGCCACAGAGGCAGACGCGGTTGACGAACGGCTGCTGGCGGAAGGCGACGACGGTTTGGAAGAGGTGAAGATGAGAGAGGCCGACAACGAAGGGCTAGACGTGGGATTGGCTGATGTGAGAGAAGACACCCGTGAGCTTGAAGTCCGTTGAGAAGATGAGAGAGAAGTCTTCGTTGTGCGGAAGTGTGAAGATGAAAATGAAGACGGGGCAGATCGGGAGAAGGGTTTAGATCGGGAAAAGAGGCTTGACGTGTGGGATGACGAACCAGTTGGAACGTTGGTAACTCTGTCTACAGAGCTTGATGAGCGAACCGAGGTGGTGAATGACGAGACTGCGCTTGCTGAGGTGTCACTGGTGCTGGATGATAAGTTGATTGAAGGTTGCGATGATGCAGAAGCTGGCTGGGGCGGTGACAGCACACTGCTGGTTGCTGTAATCGAAGAAGTCGATACCGGAAGGCCTGACACGCTGCTGCTGCTGCTGCAGGTAAACTGAAGATTGCTGAATTCATAACCGACGAACTGAGAATAAGTCGACCAAACAAATGCTGAGATGGCATCCAAATTGGCCCCGGGGAAAGAGGACAATGCGATGATGACGGTTTGCGTCGAGCCGGTCAGGCCATTGATCTGGACCCATTGGCTGTTGTACTTGGTGGCTGTACAAGACGACTTGGTCTGAATCTCCAGCATCATGGAGGCATCTTTGGGTCCTTTGATATTGAGGGAAAGAGCCTTATAGCCTTTGCTGTTGGCCTTGACACAACCCAGTGTCTCGTAGTAATAGGAGGAGGTGTCGTTCTTTGGTGTGAAGGAGAGGACTCCGCCACTGATGGAGGTGTCCGCCATGGATGTGTCGTCGCTGGTCCACGAATTCAGTTTATTGATACCTCCGGTAGATGACCTCGAGAAATCGTCAATGATGAAGTTGGAACATGCCGCCTGGGCAGTTCCAGCGAGGCCGAGAAGTAAGGTTAACATGTTGGTAAGAGACATGATGGCGGTGAGCTGCCAAGATGATATAAATTAAAGAAAGACGCCTCTCAAATCAGAAGCCGCAAGAATGACTGTGGGAGGGATGATGAATCTAATGATGAAAAGAATGAATCGCATACCAAGGGGCGGGGCGATGGGGGATGATATATGGCGCCAGGCTATCAACAACATATCACCGTAGCTCGTCCCTACGGTGGTGCCCAGCTTGCATTGCGTGATGCTCGTCAATAGCGAGGTCATGGCATAGGACTGGAATCTCACCGCGCCACCCAACGGGCAAGCGGTAGGCGATGGCTCAGACACCGAACCATCCTATACGGTTGCAAAACTGGACGGCCAACCGCCATGTTTTTGGGGTGGACAAAGCATGGGACATGGCTTGGTCTGCCACTCGGAAGCTGAAGAGCGCGCTAAAGACAACCGCGCGAGCTGGGCACCGGGCGTCGCTCCCTCAGGTGAAGAACTTTGGTGGAGATGACCGTCCTGCCAAGTGAAGGTAAGTCTCGAGATAGATGGTGGCCGAAGCGAGGCGTTGCGTTTCGAGGGCCTAACTACTTGGAAGTGGCGCCCTTGGAATAATGGCGGCTGTCAAGTATTCCAAGGACATACAAAGAGCCATAGTTACTGAGAAACCGTCGGCGATATTCATTTTAAACGTCTTTGTCCGTTGAGAAAACCGCGTGGACTTCCTGTTGTGGAGGTTGAATAAGCCGACAAAGTGCCGGATTAGGAAAGAAGTGCCATGATGTGAACAAAGGGAACAACGGGAGAGTGAAGTCGTTGGATCGTTAGGAATGGCACGACGAACCGAGACAACTCGAAACATGACAATGGAAGTTGGGGTTTCGAACCCTTTGATGGCTTCACTCTAACCACATGCGGCCGAACACACTCACGTCGTACCATAGGGAAGGGGTTCTCATCTCTCAGTGGAAGGTCGTTAATGTACAGGTCGACATGACACTGCACCTTGACCGACGAGACCCTCTTCGACTGATGCTCATCCGCATGCCCGAGGAAGCCACCTCTGTCTAAGAGTCAACATAATCCCCCCCATCCCTTTGTTTTCATCTGGCACGAGATGATCGACAAGTGAAGATGCTCGGTCTGGCATTGCAACCTAGCTTGCATTAGTTTAGTTTAGATATCGTTAGCAAAAATAAACACGAGAAAAGCTGCGTTCTCCACATTTGTTGGGTCAGTGCAAACTTGAGACGGACAATGGGAGGTGTGGCTTGCCTTTGGCAAACAAGAAATTGGGTTCTGACGTCCACTCTTGCGCCAGATAGTTATACTGGCACAAATAGTTGAGGAGCTTGGGTCACGCAGGGCCAGAAGGGCACGGCTTCCCCCAACAGAGTTACAGCTGGTACCGGGATATGAGCAAACAAGTGTATCCCTTGACGTTAACAACGAAGGCAATGTTTTACCAGTTTAGATCATCAATGGACTCTTTTCTATCTCTCAGTACCCAAGACTCCGGCTGTGGCCACCGACGCTAAGGTCTAGGCATGCTGATGATTGCAAAACACACAGCAATTTTTGATAACCACGTTGTGTTCTTCGAGGAACCCTGACAATATTAACGTCTGCCCAATTATACCTTGAGTTCAACCGCCGTGGGCTTAGTGATTGGCATCATGGCCGATGTGAACCAAAGAACTATGTCAGAGTGAGCCGACAACCACCCCAGATATGGACCACACTCACGACGGCGTCCATACAGCGGTCCGATTTGGCAGACGTGACACGCGGGCAGGAAACCTACGATAGGTCACTGCAATGAGAGGCTCGCCCGAGTTTGGTTTCTGGTGCAGTCGAGCCAGCCCGAGGTGAAGCAGGCGGTCAGGCGGCTAGCTTGAGTCTGGCTCGCATCAATATGGATGAGATGTTCTACCTTCAGAAGAAACACTTGGCCATGCCTCTGGCTCATGGCTCGAGGCCTGTAAGGTTGCTGTACATCCCGATTCGCTAACACTCTGGTCACTTTGTGTTTGTTCCCAAAGCTTGCGCCCAGACTCCGGCAGCTTTCTTTGGTCGTTGCCAAGTTACGCGTTTGCTCCTCGACTGCCAGTCTGCCCTGGCCTGAATCCTGCAGCATTGCGGGAGGGAGGTCTCCCGCGCAGAACCAAAGCCATGGCCTGCGCCAGCCAGGGACATGAGCGGTGGCGTGCCGGCGGCGAAAGCGACGGGAGGGCTATGAATATTCGACGAAGTAGAGCTCGCGTGGCGGGAGTGCGGTACTGGGCGTGGCACTTGGCGAATCGGAATGGCCTCCTGAACTTTGGCTTGGACTCTCCATGCCGTCTGTTTTCGGAGATTTAACCATCAGGTTTGCAAAGACTCGTGAGCCAAGACATCTGCCGCATGAGGGAGATTGCTCCAGGGGCCCAGGACCTGTTGTTCCATTACGCCGGGTTGGGTTGCCAAGACGAAGGTGACCAGTGCGGAGAGGACGGGTCCGAGAGCGGGGCCGCGGCCTGCGTGCCTCGAGGCACAGCTGTAGTCTGTAGAGACGGGAGTGGCTCCTTCCCTTAGTAAGCCGCGCCTGGTCCCGAGAACAGTCCGTGACCTTTTTGCGGTCGCTGGATGCAGGAGCTTGATCCACAAGCGCTGTGTGCGTGCAAGGTGTTGAGTCTGCTCGCAGGTGGGCGGACCGATGAGACACGATGACCTGAGGCCGTGGGTTGAAGGAAGGAGGGAAACCAGATGTGTGAGGCCCGGATCCGTCAATTTCCGACACTGACAATGCGTCGGCCCAGTCGCATCGGGGCCAAACTGGATTTATCTTGGCCATGCGGATGGCCAGATGACCAATCTGGCAGTGCGCTACTCCGTAATAGCACGGCGAATACGGCGGCGTAGCATGGTTGCCTGCTGACAGGAGCCTCCTTCTAGACGTGCATCGTCATCGCGAGCCCACGCGCCAGCCTTCGGTCAGGGGATAGGCCGGGAGAAGGTGCCATCCCTATATGATGGGCAGTGCGCGGATGACATCAGTGACTGGTCACTGCCCGTCTGCTTTCCCCACAGCACCTGCCCGCAGTTGGCCACTTCTCCTGCGCAGGACACACGGGTGTGCAGGTGTGCCCCCTCCCCCACCCCCGTCCCATGCTGAGGTGAGCTATCGTGATTGGCGGAATCCCCAGCTTTTCGCGAGCAATATCCGTATCTTCGCAGCACGCTGCAGCACCAGTCACGTGCACGCCCCGACTCCCCTTCAACTGCCACCCCCCGAGCTTTATCATGCCCATATCATAACCACATGAGGTATCAGTCTTTCAATCGCCTGCATGTCCGCTAAGCCGAGACGATAAGCATATCTCGCTGGGCAGCACCTCATGGCGCTTCGTCGCAGCCCTCTTTCGTCTCATCCGTCCTGATCCAGCCCATCCCGTCAAGTGTCTGTGTCTGTGTCTGTGTCTGTCCGCTGCCTCTGCCCTTCCCGTCGCCCCCGCCTCTCCCTCCTTCTCGTGACCGTGCCAGCCAGTAGGTATATGTTCTACTTGGTCCCACAGACTCGTCCCTGATGACCTTGCTGCTGTCGTCGTCTTTCCCGTCTTGCACCACCTGTTGTCATTCCACGAAGCTGAAGCTGTGTGTGCCTTGCCCTTTCTGCCATCGTTAGGTCAACGGCACTCACTTCCATCATATCTTTTTGCAAGATCGAGCCCTTGTAGCTTGTTCTTGTTTTCCACGACTTGTTCCTTCGCTATATCTCCCTCGCCCCTTCTCTTGTTCGTCTGACCCAGCTCGCCTGGTGACTCACCCGGCCACTTCCGTCCCAACACACACCAGCGATTACCTCACCAACTGCGGGAAGGCGCCTTATTGGCTTCACTCACCTCAGCCTCCGCCTCCCCTTCCCGGGGACCGAAACGGGCATAACTCAAGAGAGGTTTTCCTTGGTCAACCATCTCACATATATATCCGTCCCTCTGTCATCTCTTCCAATAACCTTCTACCGTACCTATCTACTTCCTCAGGAGATAACAAGCTTGTACCTACTTGTGCAAGGTCACACTGATCATCTTTATCTCGACGGGAATCTACCCGGCAATAGCGGATCTTGCCCGTCGGTTCCGGCATCCAGGCAACGCAACTAGCAACGCCACTCTAAGCTCACGCAGTCGCTTTCCTTGTACGAAACGTGCACCATGGCCGCCGCGATCGAATCCCAGGCTCAGTACGAGCGAGATCTCCGAAGCGCACATCAAGACTACAAGAGGGACAAGGACTCACAGTCCAAGTGGTGCAACGGAGCTCGCCCTTCTGCGGGCTGCCAGATGGACTGGGCTACTCTGGAGGCTGTCGGCGGCACTGAGCGACAGCGCGCCAAGACACGCCCTAGGGGCAAGAACAGTGAAACGTAGGTCTCACGCTGACCCTTGACATTGTTCGAGTTGTTCGTTCACTCATGGTTTCTGACACACAAGCCAGCTCCCACTACAAGAAGACTCAGCACAATGTCACCAAGTTCCGGTCGCACTGGGAACTGCCTCAGGGTCGCCTGCATTCGGCTATGCAGGTCAAAGACCAAATTAAGGATCCTCTCAGTCAGTCGCTGATGGACCTCGCTCCGTCCCAGGCTGGCTGGCGAAATCTTGCCGCATCGGAGGACTGGAATTACACCTTCGACAAAGTCGAAAGCCCTAACCGGCCGCTGACACTGGACGTCTTCATTAAGACCACGGGCCGCGAGACGGAACGCATGGTCGAGAAGGAGTACGAGATTCTCAACGAGAACGGCCAGGTGCTCAAGGGCCGCAAGGCTCGTCAGAATCTTCGCCAGGAGCATATGCCCACTGCCGAGGACGAAGGCTTCGAATTGGTGTGAATCCACATTCGCGGTATGGGGAACCCCTGGAAATGATTGTATGATGCGACGCTTTGTCGAGTGTACTTAACGACTAGCTGACAGGGCGTTGGTGGCGTGCAACATCTGGCCGAAGGATCCAGTAACTGCACAAGACAACTCGGGACTATGGGACGGCGTTTGAGTAAGGAGCGAAGCATCGAAAGACCATTCTTCACCTTGACCTATGGCACATAAGTAGCGCAGATAGATAAGTGGCGGACAATCAAACCAAGTTTGCCTGGGACGTCGCGAATTGAACTTGATGGCATGAGAGATATTCGCCATATGCGGAAGATTACCTGAGATCATCAATCAGTGTGTTTGACTTATCGATGACGTAGATGGGTTCGTTACCGCGGAATTGAGATGTGTCAGTTAAGGGCCCAGTCTCGGGCTTGGGCTGGCGATCTCTCCAAGTAGACCTTATACGTGGCTTGGTGCAGACCGGCAAAGACTTGAAGGGCCGCTGCGCCCCGGGACTGGAATCGGTGGTGCCTAAAGGAACGGAGATCGCATCCGCAACGTAAGCTGGGACCGTCGGGGGTATTTTTCGACTGCAGCTAATTCAATCATCCGTGGCTTTGATTTGTCACCAATGCAGAGCCTGCTGCCGCAGAGCCGGGGTGCATACTTAAACGATGCGGCTCGCCTCCTCAGTGCCAACATTCGGTGTTCCAAAAAGTCGAAGATGGACGAGTCGATGCTTCCACCCCTGCCGTTGCCACCAACAACGGTGACACGGGCGAGAACGCCGCTATCGATGACGACGACTCCGGCACAAGTCTCCTCATCATCGTTGGGAACAAGTGCATCCCCGCCGCGGCCGGCGTCAGAGTCGGCGGCAGTATCGTCGGTCTCTTTGGTGGCCGAGAAGATATCGCATCGCAGTAACGACGACCAGGGATCAGACACTGGCGACGCGACTACTCCGCCGCCCTACTCCAGCCCGCCCAACAGCACCGAGACGACCGCCTCGACGATGCATCGTCGAAACTCGCAGAGGCCTCCGTACTACCCAGGGCTGCCCAGGCTAGACTACAAGCTGTATTCGCCGCCCTTGTTCAGTCTCTCGGCGGATTGCACCGTCCTTTCGTCCAAGGCGGACCATTTGGCAACTAACGCCGGCGCCCTCGTATCTCTCGTCACGGCACAGGCAAGCATCCCGCCGAAGCCATTGATACACATCAAGGGCACCCGCGGGCGCAAGATCGACTTCGACATCAAGCTCAACCTCATGGGACTTTTGGTGCCGGATGACTCTAGCAAGCGCATGCAGTACATCCGATGCGTTGGTCAGGGCGAGCTAGCATACCGCGGGGGCGTGAGGCCAGACGTGATCCCAGAGGTTGGCGGTGGAGAACTCGAAGAGTGGTGTCGTCGTTTTGTCGAGGATCCGGAGCAAGTCAAAAGTTTCGGTAAGATATCCCTTGATAGTAAAAGAGGGAATAGAAGCCAAGTATAAACAGACTTCCCAGTTAACACCACCAACCAAGCTCTCAACCGAGTAGTAGCCAACATTGATACAATGTGGATTGAAGGCCAGCTGCGTGCCCTCCTCGCCTCTACCGAGTACAAGGGCATGGTTCATATTTCCTTCCCAGTGACGCATGCGAAGGTGGTGGTGCAAAATGTTCCGAGGACAAACAAGTTCATGACAAGCATGAAGAAACTCTTCTCGGGGAGGCACAAGTACGAAGTGGTGCAGTCTATCTGGCCATTTGCGACGGCCAAGAGTGGAGACAAAGACAGGAGATATGCCGTTGAAAGCGAAGAGGTCTAGTAGCAGGTATCGCTCTTTCCTGGCTCTTTCATTACCTTGCTGGTAGTCCTCTTTACGCTTGCTAATGTTCTTAAGTAGGAGTGGCGAGACCCTATTAAGTATGCCATCTCACAGAAGCGGCAAAACGGCGCGTATGTGACGAACGAAGACAAGTTGGAGGCGCTGATGGAGGGTAAGGGCCAAGGCGCATCTTCGATCAATTAGGGCGGTGCCGATGGGGTTGACATGCCCGAGGGAGCCGAGCTGGAGGGATGAGGTGAGGCTGCCGTCTGACAAGAGTGAAGCCGAAGAATTTAAAGTGTCAGATTGTGTCAGATTGAGCAGTGGCCAGGGTGCGCGCGAAGCGCGGGATTTACAGTCTCCAGCGCAAAATAAACGATTAATCCGCGGCGGAGCATTTAGTAAGGCCTCCCCTAAGTAAAGAACAAAGCCTTTACACCTATATAAATAAGGGTACGTAGTATAGATATAATGTATAATAAATAAATATTAATATATACTTAAAAAACCTTTAATTTAATAATTAATAGTCTAATTAGTCTATTTATATTTATTAC
>JAOWMA010000653.1:0-10113 GCA_025962755.1 Colletotrichum tropicicola
AAAAAATAAATTTTATTCCCCAATAAAAATTAATTTTTCATTCTTTTACCCCAATTCATTATCCCCTGGCCACACCAAAAATGGCAAACAACCCCCCCCCCCCCCCCCCCCCCGCGCTCGTTTAAAACCCGTAGGGACGGCTTAATCAGCAAATCCCACGTTCTTCACTCTCTCGTTCCTGATGCCAAAGTTGCATTCTTTGCTTCCTATGGCGGCAGGCTCTACAGTTACCAGTCTCATGAGAACTGGCCGCTAGACCCCTTTGCAATTGAGGGGCTTGTGGCGGAGCCTGACGACCAGAAGCTTCCCGATCATTTTGCCACGATCAGTGTGGCAAGATCATCACGCCAGGGCTCTGGATTAGATAACTTCCTGACTTCAGATGCATCTGACGATGTGATCTCTGTCATGAGGCTTGATGATTACCCCACGCCAATTCCATCCTCGGATTCAGCGCTTGGCTCCTGCGCGGCCTCTGCTCCAGCCACCCCGCCTGTTTCCCGGATGGCTACCCCTCCTATGGCCCCTATCGTCTCAACCACACCCCCGCCGACAAGCTCGCCTGTTGCACCTTGGTCTCCACTGCCGCGGCTGGCCACAGCGAAATCAATGATGACTCGAACAACTTTTCCGAGCTCGCCGCGTCCCTCGACAACGGTCACACCAGTGGCGGCGGGCGCCCCACGACCGTCAAAAGCGCCTGGATCGACAGTTATGAGAGGTTCTCCGAGGCCCTCATCGACACCCAAGCTTCGTCCAACTTCCACGAGACCTAGCGGAGTCACGAAGTCCCCGTACAAGCACCGCGTAGTCCTCAACGCAGGGGCACCGAAGTACTTTGTTGGATAAGACTGGTGAACGGGTTCCAGCTTTGGGTGCACTGTATATTAGTGGAATGTCATTTTTCTGTTTTGAACTACACACTTTACCGGATTTTGTAGACATGTGACCGGAAACCGTTCGGGCGTAACTGTCCAACAGAACGCAGAACACGACCCCTGTATATAACATGGGCTGCACCCCCGCACAAAAATGGCCCAAACAACTTCTTACTTCTTCCAACTTCCACTTCATACAACTATGTGGTGGGTGAACGTCAAAGCCAACGCCCCTGGCCTCCCGGGGATCCTTCTTGAGGAAAACAATCTAACCTATGGAGCGGAGGGCAACATACCTCAATTGCTTATGGTCATTGGCAACTACCACAAACAGTCCTACCTGAAGCAAACTTTCCCCAAGGCCGTGCGACTTGAGTCGGAGGATCAAGTCAGTTTCCTTGGATGCGATGAATCCACAGCTCTGGTGGATTGCACCTTACTTGATGAGGTACCGAAGGCCCGAGGGGGGCCAGTCCTCGATCATGTCAGCCGACACTGCCTTGAGACAATTCGGGAGGCTCCGGCAGCCGCGATGCAGACCATTTACTCACGCCTGATATATCCTTTCGCTGAAACAGTACTGCTTTTCGCGGACGACTTCGGCGGGCCAGATACGGCTGCAGATCTTCTTGCGGTCTGGGCGACTACGTCACAACACGCGACAATACCACGCCTATTGTTCGTGGTCACCGACTCTACAATCCCGCGGAAAGCATTCATCGGCATGATCAAGAGCAGGATGATCCACTGCATAGGCAAGGGGGTGTTAAGAACACCATCCAAACCAGCCGAGGCCGAAGCCATGCTTATGCTGCATTTTGCCGACATCACTCTAATTCATCCATCAGATTATCGCTACCAACCACGGAATATCTAGACACACAGGTTTACTGGCCTGTATCTTGGCACTCTCTTCAAGTCAGCCATCCATCAACTCCGGCACAATCAGCCGTTCAACCTTCGCGCCGCATGGCGTAGTCTGTATCCGTCGCCAACTCAGACAAGGGTGCATTTGTCTCAAATCTGCGCAGCAGCAATGGACCGAGGCATAGATCCTCTTGGTATTGCGTCTTCATCGCTCGCATCAGATCCCCTAGTGCATCATAAGCATCCTGTATCCTGTGATCTTTTGCACCGCTGATTGTCGGCAGGGTTGCCACCGGAAATTGTGTTCGACAGCTATGAGAAACAGCTAGATGATGTTGAGATGATATGTCGGAAAATCAGTGTGCCTGGTCAATTTAAGCGGGAATTTTGCCAACGAGCGGCAGAGACTACGGCAATGATGCGGCCCTGGGAAAAGGTCAGCCTTGTCGTACAGTCACACTTGAGCGATGACCTTCCCGGAACGTTATGTGCGTCCTGCATGATACGGACTTCTGTATATGTGTTGGGCTGCAAACACGGCCTTTGCGATTCGTGTCTTATTCACTTTGGTGAACGGCGCCCAGCATGGATATTTCAGGCTCAAAAGTGCCCCATCTGCCGCAGGCCGTCCGAGAGCTGCTTCCGCGTGAAGCCACCAACCGCTGCTGCCCGAATCCTCTTGGTGTCCGGCACTTCATCAACTACTATAGGCCCTGTTCTTGAAGGACTGAGAGGGAGGCTGTTTGGGCCCCTCGAGGACTACTTTGACATGGTTATATGCAGTTCACAACGTTTGTTTTCTGTATTCTGGTCGACGATTCAACACTGACCAACGATAGTGTCTGCCCACCAGTCGGCTGAAGTCGGGCTCCCCAGTTGCGAACGTCCGATCACCGTTGAGAGTTTTAGGGCGAAAGGGTCCGCGGGCATTCACAGGGGCCACATTCGAAAAAGATTAGGATTGAGAGGCGGCCTGCAGTTGGAATGGCGCGCTCGCCTCCGAGCTGTCTCGGAACATCGATGCTTCGTCGCGTACATGACCGAATCATCTTCTAGTCCTTGGAATGCGTGTCGATGCCGGGGAAAAATAGGTGCGCTTTCCCGCCTCTATTAACACGAAGAAGCTAACCAGATGCCAGCCTGGAACAGCTCGCTGACATCGAATGCAGCAACACATGGCCGTCATCACCGGTATCTATGGCAGTGTATGAGCCTTCCGGTCCGTCGCTTCAGGAATGCATCGGTCAAGTACTGGCTTCATGCTTTTATGCCCAGCCGTGCGTCTCATCGACTCGACCAGGGCGTTTGAAAACCTTCAACATTGTCCTGAAATGCCGCATTTCTCCGGGGCCACATCTACTTAACCTCATGATGCGAATCAGGGAATGGAAAACATCTATATTCTACCGTGTCGGCAAAGTTCCATGGTGCCGAAAGGTGCTTTGTGACGAACAGACCTGGGACTCACTCAAGAACCGACTCGAGTATGAAGGAATATTGGACCTAAATGCCCCTGTATTTGGGTTGCCCGTTCGCATTCAGATAGACACTACGCCCGCAGGTGGTGGTCGGAACGACATTTGTCATTCACCATGCACAATCGGCGATTTGCTGCAAGCTCAAGAGTTTTCTGACGTTGGATTAGAACCTGAATTTGAGGAAAAGAGGGCTTCCGTCAAATTGGGTTCAGGCGAAGTAGAAAGTAAGGGTCATGTCCAGAAAGACTTGTGGGGCGAAATCGAGAAGCTCGGGGGACTACTCGAAAACATCATAGCTAGTTGTTCTTGAATTGATCTAGTCTATCGCTTACCCAAACTCTTCACTCGCTGAGCGATCATGAGTACTGGTTCTCGCACGTCATCTCATCCTTTATTTTCCCGTACAGTTACCATGGCTTCCACTTAAGGAGACAACGTCCCGCGCGGACGGTACCGTAGTCCTCACATAATCTCGTTCTTCCACGCTTGTTCAAACGCCGTAATCTGCCTCCGCGCGCAAATTAACGAAGCCGCGGCTTGTAAGCTTGCTTCCCGGCTGAACTACGGAAAGGCTTGTGTCCTGGAATACCCTTCCAAGTTTGTTGGGTTGGGTGCTTTTACGGGCTGTACTAACTCCCATGCCCGTATCCAGTTTGAGGACGGATCTCCATCGTGGCTCTCAAGAGTGCCACGTGTCTGGGGCTTTTCCGTCGGGTTACCCGTATCTCTCGCTGAATACCCGATTCGTAGTAAGTATACGACCCTAAAGTTCCTAGAGACCACTCTAGTACCGGCACCTCGAGTATACTCATTCGGTATTCCGTCTCAAGAGACCGATCATGGTATTAGGGTGTGCTTTCTTCTTATGGAGGAACTGCCGGGAAAGCCGTGGGATGGCCGAGGAGACACCTCGAAGATCTGGAAGGGTCTTGCCGACATCTTCCCGGAGCTGCAGAAGTACCCATTTACCAAAGTAGGGTCTCTGCTTGTTGAGTCTGCCGAAGATCCTTTGTGTATTCGGAGTTGAGCTGAGCTGAGATGAATGGAGAAGCACGGCATTAGAGCTAACGCAAGCGACGAAAGACTGAGAATTCTTGTTGAGGGGTCAGCTGGGAAATGACAGGAATATTACTAGGGAAGGCACCATTAGCCGTGCTGGGGAAAGCCGCCGGAAAGGAACACATAATCTGCAGCTGGATTGTTGAAATTAACCCAAGTTTTTAGGGTATGACGAATGTCTTGATGTGCTATCTGTTTCCAAGGCTTCTCCCATGGTCGTTTCACACGATGTCCCAATAGCTGTTGTGGCTTCCTCGCCCAGTCATGGCCGGCGTGCCAATCGCCGACCGGGAGCGCACGGACTCCGGCGTCAGCGGAACGTTACTGTATGGGCTTGTTACCTTTCCCGATGCTGGAAACGACTCAATTGGGACCTGGACATCGACAGGCTGCCTTTGTGGCCCTGTCATCCACTGGGTCGATGGTAGGTATGTCTTGAGCGGCGGGAGGCGACGGGAGAACCAACTGTTGTCATGCTGCCGAGCGTCTGTCCCCCAGACGTCGTGGTCTTCTGCAATGGCAGAGCGGGACAGAGCCGATGAACTTGTAGACGGCACATATTCCTCTGGTAGACGTCCGTCCTTTGGCGGATGGGGTAGGGCGTTATAGCTCGGAAGGGTAGAAGAGGCTGTGTAAGCCATCGATTCCACAGCTGTACGCGATGAAATTGATGACGACATACTTGGTATACTTGTTCTGGTATGGGACGCCGCGGCGGTTGTTGACTGTATAGGGAATGGGTAGTTTAAGGACTGTAGAGCTCGCTGTGCTGATGTGTTCTCGCATGGCAAGGTATAAGTCGAGCCAATGGCAGATCGGGAGGAAGTCGAGAATCTTGGTAATGCGGCTTGATCCGAGACGTGACTGGGTATCGGTGAGCGGGAACGTGAGGTCATTGGAGAGATAGATTGTAACCCTCCGAGGCTGTCCAGCCGACCCGTCCAACTATGGACAGGGGTGTCAATGCCTGAACGTGATTGAGCCCAACTGCGAGTGAGATCGCTCTCGTGGCCGGATATTTGTGGGCCTTGAAACCTTGGCTGTGCTGCATCCACCTGGTGGGCGTCTAGCCATCTATCAACTGGCCCTTGGGTGTGAGAATGAAGCGACGCTGTCTGACTTGAGACCAAAGGTGCTTGAAATAGGTTTATTGCACGTTGTGCCGATACGTCTTGAACTCTAACGCTCGATGGCGAACCAGGCCTTGTTCTGAGAGGGCGCTCCCTGGTTTCTCTTGCTGCGGATGGTCCGCGGTGAATGTCTGCTTCGCCCGTGTCCATACGCACGTCTTCATCGATAAGTTCTGGCTCTCTAAGTGCCCCCCGTATCGTTATCGCCTCTGTGGGCAGTTGCTGGTAGTCTTCGCCACCGCCGAAGAAGGAGTAGACCAGGTCCCTTTGAACAAAAGCAACAGAAGCCTCGGACAGCGTTGCATCGGTGAGTTGAGGAAGAAACATGACGTCCTGAATCGCCCGGAAAGTACAGCTGTGAGGGACTCCCCAGCGATAATTTAAAGGTAGCTCACCGGTCGCACACAGCCCACCTCTTGGGGAATCGTACGAAGTGGGATGGCGCGTTAGCATTTCCGCTGGTGGTGTTTAAAAACCGAGTAAAGTAGCCCTGCTGTAGAAGGCTGAAATGGTCACTGGGTTGTTTATAGATACAATCTCGTCGCCTGCTCTATCTATACGTGGTCTGAACCGGCTAGATAGATAAGGGAAGTTACGTAGAGCGGTAAGGATAATTTACTTATATGCCGCATCGAACGAAGGCTCTCCTATGCAGTGGGCAAAACAACCTTCGCTGACCTCGACCAGATTGTGCTAAGGCGGGGACCATGACTGTCGCAGTAATCCTCTGACCGTCCATCCGATTGAACGGCCACCTTTCTAGGACTTACCTCGGGCTACTTCAGGGCACATAAGGCCTAGAACAACTATCATACCTATCAACATATACTTCATATTTTCCTAGAAGGATTTGAGACTTAGAATGAGCCCTCGTATACGAAAAACACTGTCTTAAATGTTTAATTAGAGTTATAAGCTCCAGACTTATACAAAAATCTCGTTATTTTGAAAAGCGTCTTTAACGAGTTCTCAATCCGTATTGCTTATACTTAGTACCCGCCCTTTAAGGACTTTTACAGTTGTAATATCAACAATAGATAAATTATTATAAGTTATTTTAAACTAAACAGCTTGTATGTATTATAAGTAATAAACTATTTTGTTGTCACAATGTAGCGTAAGATACTTATAAAAGTTATCTAAGAGTAAGCTGCTGAGGAGGCTAGGAAAGAGTATTAAGGTGTTAAGACTATTATAGATTATCTAGTTTTCTCTAATCTTTTTGAGATTAATTTACTTTTAAACGCCGAGTTATTATATCTAATCACAAGCTTATTACATCTTACCCTCCCTCTATAGCTAGCGGACCTTTCGAGAGGCCTTACTATTAGAATAATAAGTTTAGTGGGTTTACTTATTAAGAGTTTAGAGTGAAATATTATCCTAAAGAATAATAAATAGCTGTACCTAAGGTCTATAAAAAAGCCTCACTATTTATATAGTATCCTTACTAAATACTATCTTTATAGCCTCTATTCTATACCGGCTATCTATATAAGATATAGAGTGTTTAAAAACGAGTTAATAACTATTAATAATCGTTTTCTAAAGTTTATTAACTAAAACCCTAAGTTTCTATATAATAGAGATCACTTCTAAGTACTTAATATACCCTTTAATGGTATTATAGTACATATCGTAGTTAATACCCTCGCGTAGAACAAAAGTTAAATATAAGATAATTATTAGGTTAAGTTCTCGTCCCAGTTCTCTCCGGAACTTTAAGAAGAAAAGAGGGACATAGATAATACTAATGTACTAATCTCTTTCGTCCTAATAATAGCTTAACTAAGTATAGCTAGAGTGAATCTATATATAATTTGTTATATATATATGTGTGTGTATATGATTAATAATTATAGATTTAATCGAAAGGTTATATAAGCTTTATAGTTAGTATTATTAGTATGTTTAGAGATGGGGTGTGTTCCTGGGTTAAAAAGAGTGCTAATAGAAAGTAGTTTACTATTCCTAGGATTCGGGCAGGGGGCAGTTTACTGTTCCTAGGATTAAGAGTTACTAATAGAGAGTAGTTTACTATTCCTAGGAAGATAAAGGGTAGTAGGCCCGTTACTACCGTCCAGAGTTTATTATAAATACATAACTAACAGCTTCTAGGTTAATTATAAGTTAAAGAAAAAAAGTAATATAATAATATCTCAACTAAGTAACTTAGAACGCGTAAGGTGGAGAGGAAAATATTGTAAAGTACTCTTTTATTATATTAGTAAGTTACTGTTATTTATAAGTTTACCTAATTTAACATATAAAATGAAAGTCTTAAACTTTAAATTAACTCTGAATAAGTCTGTCTAATTCTATAGAACGAGGACGGCTATTTGTGGGACGTTATAGAAAATAGAAAACACTTATTTAATAAATATCTCAGTAAGTATTCAACTAGGCCCCTGATGGAACTCTGTTGGAAAGTTAGGCTTTTGTTTAGGGCTGTTCTCCTATTAATAATAGATAATAGAAACGAGGCTTCTTTACCTTATTAGATTTAGTAGGAAAATAGGGTACTTATTGAGAAGCTTCGGTTGATAAGACAGTGTGCAGAATTAGTAGAAGGAAGGCTTGAGTGTCTAGCTTAAGAGTTTAGAGTGCTTAAAAAAAGAGAGATAGTTAAAGTGGACTTTATCTTATAGTATTAAGTGCAAATATTAGAGTATATACGTGTTACTAATAGTATCCTCTAAATGATCACTTATATCTAGCTGTGCGCTTCTCTGTTTTGTGTATAAGTGTTACTATAAAGAGGCTTAGGGATAACCGGCCGCGGCGTATATACACTAAGATTAACACCTTAATACTTTAAATATATAGTAGGCTAGAGATAAAAACCTTTGAATAGATAACCTATTCTAGTGAAATTTATTTATTTAAATCTGTTCTGCTTAATATCTATCCTACTGTCTTATATTAAAATATCTTAAGCTTTATTTATATCTATTAATTCTTAGAAAGCTAAATAAAAAGCTGAATAAAAAGCTGAATAAAAGGCTAAATAAAAAACTAAATAAAAAGCTAAATAAAAAGCTAAGTTATACTAAATTATAAGACTATTTCCCTTAATTTCTTAATAAAGTAGGCTATTTACCTAGGGAAGACTAGCTTCCTTAAGTTAATTTAGTTTGCTCACTAGGAGGTTATAAGTACTACTTATGAGCTGATGCCTTATGAGAGTATTTAGTTATTAGTATTATACTGTATTACTTAGATTATAATAAGAGAATTATATTTTAGGGATAGAACTATATATATTCCTACTCTTATTAATACTATAATAGGGTAGTAGTAAAATCCTCTAAGGTAAGTAATTAACCTATAGTCTAATACTTCTTTTACTAGTAAGTTATAATAAATAAAATTATTATATATTAGACTTAACTTTAATAGATCTCTTTTAAAATCCTAAGATAAACTAACTAAGTAACTTAAAATAATATTCTAAAAAAAAAATAAAAATTAGGAAAAGTAAAGATAAAAATAATAAGTTAACTAAAGTTAATAATAGGTAAAATACTAATAAAATATACTTTTAAGTATAAGTTTTTTTAAAAATTAAAAGAAAATAAATATTAATTCTTACTTACTTACTAGTCTTTTTATAAAAATTAACTAAACAGTTTTCTATCTAATCTTTTAATTCTTTTTCTTTTTTAATACTTCTATACTAAAGGGTAGTTAGGTACCCTATTAAAATACTAATTAGCTAAGGAGTAGTTATATACTCTTTTAGTATACACCCCCTAAGTTATACTTATTATTATTAGTATATAGTACTTAGTATAGGCTTATTTTACTACTCCCTATATTATTATATATAGAGTGTATATTTTATTAAAGTATTTTTTATATATTTCTTATTAATTAGGTAGGTAAGTACTAAAGAATACTTTTTATAAGTGTTTTAATAAGGGTTAAGTACTCCTTACTATTATTATTAGTATAAAAGGCCTTAGTAAGTGTCTTTATTTTATACTATAGTATATTATAGGACTGTAGTTATACCTTAGCTTTATTACTCTTCTAAAGGGGTTTTATAGCTAGGCTTATTAAGGTATAGCTAAGGATCTCTTTAATATATAGCCTTATATTATAGCCTTCTTATCCTATTCTTTATTATTATCTTTAGAGTTTAATATTACTATATAGATTATATTTTTAATACTTAAGAAGTCTAGGGTATTTATACTTTTAAAAGTATCCCTTAGTATATTTATATCTATGTTTTATATAGTAGTATTAACCTTAATAAGGTTTTTTAGGACTTATATCTCCCCCCCTATAGGTCTTAATATACTCTTAGGGTTAGGGGTTATATTAGGAGTAAGATAGTTTTAACCTTTTATTATAGAGGTAGTACTATATATAGTAACTCTCCTATGTATAATATTTTAGGTTTATTTAGGTTATAATTATTCTATATATTCTATTTTGTTTATATTATTTATTAGTTTAGGTATACTTAGTATTTTAAGAGTTGTATTAGTATAGTTAATAAGCTTTTAAATCTCCTTTATAATAGTATTAATAAGTGTAATTATTATAGGGGTAGACTCCTCCTCTTTTATATAGAACTTAGTTTTATTAAACGTAATATTATATATAATAATAACTTATTTTAGTATAGGTATTTAGATCCTATATAGGTTATATATATTTAGAATATATTCTATAAGGTATTTAATATATACC
>JAOWMA010000654.1:0-10096 GCA_025962755.1 Colletotrichum tropicicola
ATTTTTTAATTAATACTAAAAAAAAAGTTATTAAGAAAAATTAAGTAATAATTTAGTTTTTTAAAAGATTTATAAATAGTTTAAAAAAATTTATTATTAGTTTAAAAAAAATAAAATTAAACTAAAAAACCTTAAGATAGTTATATATATTTAAACTTATAATAACTATCTTAGGAAAATTAGAAAGATAATTTATATAGTCCTCTAGGACTATAAGAATAACTTAGGGGTCTAAACTTAATATAGGAGTGGGCTTAAAGTAGAGGGTGAGGGTAAGGGGGGGTATGGGGGCGTAGATATATAGCTTCCCGAATAAAAATCCATTATTACACACTATGTTCCTTCGTAAAGGAAGGGCTTCGATTGGCAATACCTCTTCAATCTTGAACGATTCACTCCGCCAGAGGGAAGCTCTCACCCCCCCTCGTCGGCGCTAACGCCGCGACGTTATTTCGCTTCCGCACGACGTTGGGCCGCCCCAATCTCCGCGGTAGTGCAGCTCAGGCTCTCCCTCCGGCTGGGCCGCCCCCGATTTCCAACTGGGCGGGCCAAGGCTGCCAGGGCTGCCATAAACTCTGTGGGTTGATGTTGCAGAAGACTCTGTTTAGCAAAGAGTCTGGACCTCGGCCATGGAGATGAAATCTTGGAAGAGGCGCTGAACAGGGCGACGAGATTTCCCACCTTCTCCACGTGCTGCTGAAGGGCTTGTTGTTCTCCCCCCGGGTGAGGAATGCAACCCGAGACGGTGGGTTCAATCGGACGGCGAGGAATTCAACTCCCTGGTCGGGAGGATCTGCTGATTACCTACTACCGGCCGAAAGAGGTCCCATAGCGACGGCCCTGTCTCGAATCACCATTTCGACGCCCTTGCCTTTCTGATGTCACTTCTTCTCAGACACGTTCGCACCAGGGGAGTGCTACTGCATATGCCGTGCGAGTGCACCGCAGTAGCTTGATACCGTCTGCACTACTCTGCGTCCTGCAGGGACGCCAGGTTGTGTATTTTTCTTCTTTCTAACAGAGCGACCACAGTACGTGCTCATCACAAGATCTACGACGGCCACCCTAGGCCCTCTCCAGTGTTTGTTTTGTTTACAAATTTCTCGGAATGTGTCAAGTCGGCGCGACACAAGGCGCGGTCCGCGTGCAGAGGCGGCGACGGGCGGCGAATGGCGGGGTATGCCACCCTCCAGAAAAACGTCCGCCGCAGGCCGACCCTGGCGAGATTGGAATTTGAAGGAGGGGCGCGGTCGCTGGGGAGCGTGCGCCTTTTGCCAACGTGACGTCGGCAGACATGTCACTCGTGGGAGGCAGAAAAGATAAGGCACCTGCGAGGTGGATGTCAAAAAGAATACATGGGAAATTGGACGCAGGTGATGGCGAAATCCCACCGGACGGTCGGTCTGCTGGGCGATGGGCGCGCGCGCGCGCGTGTGTGGCTTGACGTCTGATGGGCGGTGGCATGACGGGGGTGTGATTGGGAGGTGACGATGGCGCGCGTCGACGACGCGATGGTGCGAGGTGACATTTGACGGGCAGAAAAAAGAGGGCGCGCCGGTGGTGAGAGATGTCACGGTCGTGGTGCCGTCGTCCTCCCCTGCTGGATGTCCGGTGTGACGCTGGAGATGAGACGACAGAATACGGGGTATATGCCCGGCGGCAGCCAAAACAGTCGGCGGCCTGTCAAGCAAGACGTGACCGGTTGAATGATGACCGCAAGCGCGCCCAAAAGTCCTTTGGTGTTCAAGCCACGGATGACACATGGCAAGGCTTGGGTAAGTCTCTCCATCAAACGACCAGCGTGACTGAAGGCCAAACGTTACCATTCAGGGACCCGAGTCTTCGGGCCTGGAGACTTGAATAAACACGATGAAAAGTTTGACATCTCATACAAGCCTCGTAAACACACATCTACAACGAACCGACCCTCAGTCAAACCCCGCCAGGACCTCCTCGGTCCACCGCCACAGCTCGGCCGCGAGCTTCTCGTCCGTCGCGGAGGCGTCGAGCTTGTCGTTGGCCAGCCGGCCGACGGGCAAGTAAAAGGCGCCGTTGACGAGGTCGTCCTTGGGCGCCGCCGCCGCCGCCCACACCTGGTTCCAGCACCCCTGCTCCGGGGTGACGACGGGGGCGCCCGCGAGCTTGTTGGGCAGGTAGACGAAGACGCGGTTCAGGAGGCCCTGGTTCGTGACGAGGCCCGTGTCGACGACGCCCGGGTGGATGGCGACGGAGGTGATGGACGGGTAGCGGCGGGCGAGCTCGGTGGTGAAGAGGATGTTGGCGAGTTTGCTCTGTCTGGGGGGAGTGTTAGCTGTGTTGTGTATACATGCCATATACATATAAGGTAGATATATATATATATATATATGTATCCAAGCAAAGGTTACGAACCCGTATCGAGTCCACTGCCCCACCCACGGCATCCCCGTCTGCGTCGTCCTCAGCGTCGCGAACGAGATGCCGTCGCGCGGGTGGCCCTGGTACCCCACCGACGTGAGGTTGACGACGCGGACGTCGGCCCCCGGGAGGGCGGCGGTGCGCCGGAGCACGGGGAGGAGGGCGCGGACGAGCATGGCGTGGCCGAGGTGGTTGGTCGCGAACTGGATCTCGAAGCCGTCCTTGCTGAGGCCCGGGGCGCCGGCCATGATGCCGGCGTTGTTGACGAGGATGTCGAGGCGGGCGTGGGTGAAGGTCTTTGCGATGGCGGTTTTGACGGAGGAGAGGGAGGCGAGGTCCATTTGGACAAAGGTCAGGGGCGGGGCGGCGTTGGTGGTTGTTGTTGTTGGTGGTGGTGTCGAGGGGTGCTCCTCTTGGAGGGATTCGGATTCGGTGATGGAGGCGATGAGGGCGGTGGCGGAGGCCTGGGAGCGGCCGGAGAAGTAGATGTGGGCTGGGCGGTGGGCGAGGAGGGCGAGGATTGTGGATTTGCCTAGGCCTGCTGTGCCTGGTGGGCGTTAGTTGTGTTGCATCATCGGCTGTGCTTTGGTGTTGCTTGGGGGTCAGAGGTGGTGTTTGGTGATGGGATGCTTGACAGGAGAGAGTGATAGAGGTAAACGTGAGCTGGCCCAATACAAGCCGGGGGTCGTGACTCTCTCCAGCACTTGCCGGTGATGATTAACATGTAAGCAAGGCAGTCGAGCCGGGTTGGACACTGTCGTAAACAGGAAAAAGGATGAGGCTCAAGATGTGACCATTTGGCAACAACTCGGGTGGCCCGTTGGATGTAGATATGTGACTGCCAGAGCTGATGGACAGGTTTATGATTGTGACTTGACAGCGGACGCCCGGAGAGGAAATCACATTGAGAGTAGTGTTCAGGGGCCTCATTCAACGTGAGACTTACCGCCCGTGACGAAGATGACCTTGCCCTCGAGCGAAGGGATCTTGGGCGTCGGATCGAAGAGATCTTTCTCGTAGACGAAGAAGACGGGCATGATCGACGGTTGGGATGAGTCTGCTGGGAGGTAATGAAGCGGGAGGTGGCAAAGGTGAATGTCTCGATATATTGAGCTTTGTGGTCGGAATCAGCGACGTACATCTCAAAAGGTTGCCTCTAATGCGAACGTATTGCTTGATGATGGTTATCAGAGTAAGCTTTACTTTGGAATGTTGTCGTCGGATTGAGATATTGATACACTCTAGCAGGACATTGGATGTGTTGATGTTGGCTGGATTCTTTTGAGCGACTGCACGACAGATGGTCTGGTCTCTTTATATTCCGTCTACATACGAAATCACTACCCTGACATGAGACCAAAGACCTCCTTCTCTTGCGCCAGGCTTCAAGTTGCGCCGCCGGGAATGTCGTTCCCCCGTTCATCACCACGTCCATCCCGTCGTCGTAAGCACCGCTACCTGACCACCTCAACACCGAGACACGACCCCCAGCGCCCCGTTGTGACGGGACTCATCGCCGGATGAAGCCATCACGAGTGTAAGCCCTCTGCAGCAGGCTAGCTCCCCGATCGATCTGGCGGTCCCGGCTAGCCCCCTTTGGGACGGGACCTGTAAGCCTGCCGCATCGTTGGCGCGCAGCTTTGAGTCACATGTTTCCCGGGGGTCACGTCTGCGCCAAAATGCCGAGCTTCTCTGGGTTTGAACTGCGGGAGGACTTGGTCAAAAGGAGCGGAAGGCGGAGGAGGCTAGGCTGGATTCGGTGGTGGGGGGGGGGGGGGATGTAAGCCGGTGGCATGGCGCCAGCGACGATGACCGTTTGTCCCGTTTCGGGAGGCCGAGAATGTAAGCCGGGTGCCGCTGTCATGCTTACTTTACCTTTTGACTGAATCAAGTCATCGTGGTCGATACCCGAGAGGCGCCGGCGAGAATCCCACTTCTTACATCCCCGGCCCCGTCTGATGATCGGAGGACGGCGGGGCTGGTCCGAGGCTCCCTTCGGTGTTTTCGCGCGGCGGCAAACCTTTCAATGTTCGACTTGCGTTCGCGCGCGGAACAATCCATCACGTCGACGGCCGGGGGTCCCGGCTGCCGCGTTCCTGGATCCATGCAGTGCGGCACACACGCAATCAACCCAGGCGGCGGGGGACCGTGCCGTCGTCCGTTCGCAAGTCCGCGGAGGGGAGGGGGGAGGAGAAGTCGAGGGTCCGTCTTGTTTTCGCGTGAGAGGCACAGGTAACTAACGGTCGACCGAAATGGACTTGGGACCGCGCAATGTGCACAACGAATATCTTTTCCCCTGTTTCAGTTTGAGCAACGGTTCGCTATGGGAATGGCGGACGTGATTCGCAATCGGCCCATCTAGACGCCGGTGGACGAAACGGAGATTATGATGGGGACGGGCATCAATGGGACGAATATACCGTTTTCTGCCATCCATGGGGGGTAAGGTAGGGATGGTGCCGGTGCCGGTGATGGCTTCATTGCGTTTGGGTATGCCGCAGCGCGAGCCACACAAAAGACGACACAAACGCAAACAGATTCCTGCACGGTAAAAAGGCTGTGTAGGTGGTCGGGTGACTTTTGATTTCTATTTTGATTTCTGATTGTTCTGGGCGGTTTGCCTCTAGATGGCTGAGCCCGAACCAACATGAACATGATCTGACCACAAAGGCTGAGCAAAAGGTGACAAACAGCCGTCCTGTGACTGGTCACTTTTGCCTCCTCTGCTGTGTGACTCTTCCTCCCACCCATCCCGCCCAACCCATCCGTGTCTTCCGCGCAGATGAGGCACCGCACCGCCGGGGAAGGCAGTCCGCCGCCGACTCCGGGGGGTGGGTGCGAGTACACTGTACGACTCGCCCGATGCCCGATGCGATGACCGAGGCCATGTGGACGGGACGAGGGCAGCAGGAGGAAATGAGAAGCGGGGTGGGCCAGGGCCAAGAGCGTCGACGAGCTTCTCCAACAGACAATATTCCGGAAACTCTAGTTTGTCGGAGGAGACAAAGCAGAGAGGACAGCAACGAGGCTCGAACTTGGTGCGTCTCTTGGCCCCGTTGACGTCTTGCTTGGGATTCCCTGAATCCTGCTGCTTTGGGGGCGTCCCCTACCCCCCTCAGTTGGGGTCTCCGTGTTGCAGTTGAGTCGACCGGCCCCCTCCTCATGCTCCCCCACGTCGGGCCGGTAATCAAAATCGAACCTGGTCTGGAACTCCTGTCAGCCGATGTTTGTATGCAAGGACAAAGTCAGAGTGGTGAGGGGAGCGCCCTCCTTTCTGTCTCCGCTTGGACTGCGAGAGACCTTGCGAGAGCGAAGGGGCCGGGATCTGGGTGTTTTGGTTGTGAGGGGGAGGGAAGGGAGGGAGGGGATGAAATGAGTCGAATGAGAGAGACCGAGTGAATGAATGAATCGACAATGTTGATTGCCATTTCCCACTAACCTTTGATTTCCATTCCCTCATGTCGAATTCCGTTTCGCATCGGCCCTCCCCCCCCGGTCCGCGTATCCGCACTCGGACCGGGGCCCCGTCCAGGTTTTCGGCTGCGGACGATTCCCATTTGCGCAAAAGGCGACGATTGCCTTGGCGCGTCTCATCCAAGGTGCTGTTTCTGCCGCCGCCCGAGGGAAATTTCTTCTCTCTCTGTGTGTGTGTATGTGTGTGCCTGTCTGTACGTAGGACGATGATTGCCCACCGGGTCCGATTGCCGAGTGAATGCGACCCTTGATCAAAATCCCGCTCCGTCACCCCCTTGCGCAGGTTGCAGCGAGCGAACGGTGGATGGACGGCCGCCCGTCAGTCAGACCTGAGGGAGAAACTCGGTGGTGACGAGCGCGGCCGCATAACCCTCATTCCATCCTCTTCCGCGTCACCTCACCTCACCTCCAGTCATCTCTGGGTGTACTGTATTGTACTGTGCTGCGTACTGCATACTGCACACTGCATATTGCAATTTTTCTCTCATTTTCCCTGCCAGTACCCGCGTACAACGGCGGAGGACAGGCGGCGTTGTTTTGTGAAGGGAACACACCCATTTTCCACCCACCCACACTCACTCACTCTCACTGTCACTCTCACCCCCCTTTTTCGTGGCTGCTGCACCGGCCCACCCGGGGAAAGTCAGGAGAGGAGGCGTCGAATGTGCAGGAATACTGCAGTTCCGTCTGCAGCATTATCGACCCGGTCGGGGGACAGACGGACGGGATTAAAAAAAAGAAAAGAGTGCATGTAATATGCCGTGGCGATGCGATGCGGCACTCGACATTGTCTTGCGTGATTGCTTGGTGAGATAAGGCGAGGCGGGTGGAGTGGCGATGGATGATTTGCGCTGGAGGATGGAGGGGGCTAGGGGGGGCCTAGACTTGCAGATCGCCGAGGGGGGTCCCTAGGGGGGTCCGACGGATCGCTGAAGGATTGGCTCCCGGGGCGGTCGGGCGGGAATTGGAGGACGAGGCAAGGGGGGGTGTGGTGTGGGATGATGGATGGATGGACGGACGAGACGGATCGTGGTGTGTGTGTGTGTGCTGTGCGGGAGTAGCTCCGGACGGGACGGACGGGGGGCAGGACGAGGAGGCGAAGAAGCGGGCATTGTCGATGGATCATGGCTGGGGACTGACTGGGAGATGGGGAGCGAGGATGCTTCGCTTCTGGGGAGTGCGAGTGGTAGTGTGGTGAAAATGCAATGCAGAGGACGCGTAAAAATTGGGGTATCGGTAAACAAAGACATGTAGACGAACATGGAAGAAGAAAGGATCAACCGTCGGTCTGTTCCAGCCAGACGCAACATGCTGGCCGGGGGGGCGGTCCAGACCCAGCCAGACTGTAGACTGACTGATGCTGACTGACTGAGTGATAGTCTGACAGAGTGATGGACAGACAGACAGACTGACTGATGACTGATAGAGTGATGGACAGACAGACAGACGGATGTCGACAGATTGTCAACGGGTGGTCAACAGGCTGACGGATGTCAACAGACTGACGGATGCCAACAGACTGACGGATGCCCACAGCAGCTCAGTGCCAGGAAAACTGAATCTCGTGCCCCCTGACGCGGATGTCGGCCGCCTTGAGCAGCGCGAGGGCGTCGGCGGCCGTGTTCTTGTGGAAGTAGACGACAAACATGTAGCCGGCGTCGGTGTCGCTGGCGGCCATGGTGCTCGAGAGCCGCGTCGTGGCCGTGTTGACGCGGTCCGTGAAGAGGTGCTTCTCCTGCGGCGTCATGGACGGCGGGAAGCCCTCGGCGCGGATGCCCATGAAGTTGGACGACGCCCGGGGGCGGAGGGGTCCGCTCGGGGAACCCATGGTGGCGATCGCTGGAGAAGCCGTGGTGGCGGTGGTGTGGTGTGGTGTCGTCGGTGTTGGTGTTGTCGTTCGGGTCGTCGAGGTCGGGAACTCGTCGAGCTGTTGCTGTTGCTAGTGTTCGAGATGTGAGAGGTATGGTGGGTTGTTGTTGATGGTGTTGATGTTGCCGTGTGGTTGCTGTTGTTGACGGGGGTCGACAGAGTTTGTAATCTTCCAGACTATTCCTCTTCCCAGCTGCTCCGGCTCGCAGGCAGTACCAGATAAATGTTTCGCGGGGTCGTGTCTTTGTTGCTTGTGACAGAACCCAGAACCGTGCAAAGGAGGGGGGGGTACTGGTCTGAAATACCAAGGTTTGGAGGGAGGGAGGGAGGAAAAGGAAACGAAAGGAAGAGATCGAGATCGAGATCGAGAGAGAGAGAGAGAGAGAGAGAGAGAGAGAGAGAGAGAGAGAGAGAGAGAGGAGAGAGAGGGGAGAGAGAGAGAGAGAGAGAGGAGAAACGCAGCAACCGAAATGTCCCAGACGAGCAGATGCACAAGAACTCGAAGCCAACGGGGGGGCTGGAGGGGATCTCAAAGGGTCTTTATCATCTCACGGCGCGGCATCCACGGGACAACAAACGACCTCTAGTTACACGGCATCCATCCATTCATCTGCTCCATACCCATCCATACCCATCCATACCCATCCATACCCATACCCGGGTCCTACTCGACACCATCCATGTCCGTACCACGGCCCCAAGGCGTCTGTCTGGTGTGTGCGTGCGACCCTCGCCCTCGCCCTCACCCTCGCTGCCTCGCCCTACGGACCAGACCACCTTGCTCGCTGCTCCCACGGCTCTCGTCCCCATGGCCGGCTCGCCCTGGACGGGCGTCTGGCTGGACCGTGGACTGTGGATATCGCCAGCCAGCCTCCCTGGGGCCTGTCTGCTGCTTTGCTCGCCGGCGTGTGGAGTACCAGTATTAGCAACATGGCCCCAGGAACAAAGGAGACCAGAGACTGACCAGTGCGCCAGAAGCAGCCAGACGCATCCTGGCCGCCTTGCCGTGCCTTGTGCTCGGTGCTGCACAGCTGCGGTGCGGTGCAGTGCCGTGTCACAGTCTGGTCTGGTCTGGTCTCTGGTCTCTGGTCTGGCTGGCCTGGCTGGTCTGGTCTATCTGCCGTCTGCCAGAGGCCGAGGCCTGGGCGAGTCCATCCATCCATCCAGCCTGGCCGTGTGTCATTTGTCTTGTCATTTGTGTTCCCACGTCACCTTGTCACTTGTCAGGGACTCGGGGAAGCCCTCTGCCCAGCCTCGGACGCAGCAGGCTGCATGTTGCCTGGTGCCGCAAGTTGCATAATGACTAACAAGAGGACCGTCCATGGCCTTGGCCGTCTGCGAACCGGCCGTCTGAGTGGTTGGTCGAGGGGGAGAAGAGCGTGAGGAGCAACCCCATGATCCATCCACCATCCACGATCCAGTTGCTGCTGACTAGCCACGGCCTGGCCAGCCCCGTTTTCTGTCTCTGAAAGTTTGCCCATTTTGCATCAGATTTTTTTGTTCTTTTTTTTTCCTTCTGTTTTCTTTTGTCTTGGGTTCCTGTTGGTCTCTTTTCAAAAAACCCCCCCATTTTCTCACTCGCCAGGGACCAGCAAAGGTGCGGCCCCAAGGCCCAAGGATGCGGCCGCTATTAATAGGATTCTAGAACAAATTCACCCTGTTTCAGAAACACGAGCCTACTCTATTCTCGTACGAAGTCGCGCCTCCCATCGCCGTGATCTCCATTAAACAGCACATAGAATAGAGAGAGTCGGGGTCCAGTTGGCCTTTTCCTCTCGCCTAAACATTATCATCCTTACCCTTACCCAAGGTAGCGGCCCCCTAAGGCCCTCAGGGCTGCATTTACCAACGACCGTGAAGCTGCCATCTGGAACTTTGGGCAGAAACCGCCCCCAAGTTTTCTCCCTTTTCCCCCCCTTCGCGTCTGTTTGCTTGGCCTGCCCAGGCCCCAAGGCACTGGTGAGGGCTGTCGCGCTGTTTCGCATTGACTCTAGTGTCATCTTGACGCGATGAACGGCGCCCTCTCCAGGATTGACGCCTTATACTCTCTATCCTACATGAGATGATGGGAGATTGTGGGCGCTCAGAAAGCTGCCGACTTTCTGTTGGGATAATTGGCAGCGCTGGATTAGCCTCCGCTGTCAATTGGCTTGCTTAACAGGCTAACTAGAAGTAGCTGCTCGGAAGGCTCAGGCTTATACGGGCCTTCGCCGCGGAGCCCACTCCAAATAGGCAACTTAGATAGAATAATACTATCATAACTAAAGATACCTTTACCACTAAGCTATTATATATAATACTAATATTACTTATAGTAATATTAATACTAATTAATAGTTAGATTTGTTTATTATAC
>JAOWMA010000655.1:0-10056 GCA_025962755.1 Colletotrichum tropicicola
CCCGCCCCCCCCCCCCCCCCCCCCCCCCCCCCCCCCCCGCGCCCCCCCCCGCGCCCCCCCCCCCCCCCCCCCCCCCCCCCCCCCCCCCCCCCGCTGGAGAGGGGAGAAGAAGAGAAGAGGTTGAAGTTGTTGTAAAGGAGAAGAAGTTGAAAAAGGCTGGGGGCCGGGGGGGTTTTATTCAGAGCCCTAGCGCACGGGCCAGCGACCCTTGAGGTGGGTACCTGCCTGAGGCAGTGGTGGGTGGGGCTTAGGTTTAGGCAGCAGGTCACGCCTCCCACTAGTGCGGCACTAGTGGCTTAGTGTGATGGGGTGTCAGGTGACAGCCACGGGGAATTTCATAATGAGAAGGTATGACCGTGGAAGTGAAGAAGGGGAAGGTGGGGATGGGAGGGCCACGGCCGTGAAGGGCGGGCGCCGGCGACGGGGAGGGGCCACGGCCGTGAAGGGCGGGCGGCGGCGACGGGGAGCGTGAGCGAGGGTCATTGACGCGTCACAAAAAAAAAAAAAAAAATCCCAAGTGTTAGGGGGGACATTGGGTCTCAGTGGTCGCAGGTGCGGCATCATCCACGGGGCAGCTTTCTTACGTGAGACTGATGATTAAAAAAAATAGGTAAAGAGAAGGGTCTTTCCGTTTGAGACTAGCTATCTATCGTATGAAGAGCAACGGGTATCACGTCAAAGACGTTAGTTCTCCCTGGAGGAGCAAAGTGTCGAGTATACACGAACCATCAGCAACCACAGGTTGGAAACCTCGAAGTCAGTACCAGCACGAAGGCCCGACGTCGCCCAAGCCGCAAAAGCAGTGTTACTTGAGAGGTCGAAGTTTCCTTGCTGGTCACGGGGTCGCGGTCCTCGTACGTCGGCGGGGGCGTCGAGGTGGCGGAGGGCGGCGTCGACGTCGTCAGGGTAAAGGGCAAGGTAGACGGCGACGAGGTCTTTGAGGGTCTGGCCGAAGGTGCAGGGGGCACGCGTACGCCAGTTGTCGCAGAACTTTTGCGGCAGCATACAACGAAAGCAGGAGCTGAACCGGGCAAAGGTGAGGGCGGTCAGCTGGTCGGTGAGCTCGACGAGTTTGCTGGTGAATGGGCAGGCCTGGGTGTGGATGCACGACTTGAGGTAGTGGCCCTCGGCCGGGTGGCCTTGAGCCGTGACGGTGCAGAACACGCAGGCGTTGCGCGAAAAGATGGTCCCGATGTAATCGACGAGCGCCTGACTCTGGGCGGCCGTCGTGGCGAGGTCGAGCCTAGCATCGGCCGCAGCGCGCTGGCGGTCGGCCTGCTCCTTTGCGAGCTGCTCGCTCATGGCGCTCGCGCCGGTGCCGCCGGCGGTAGTGGTGGGCGAGGCGGGCTGGGGGGCGGCGTAGGGGTGGAAACGCGGCGACGGTCGGGGGGGTGTCTGCCTTGCGACTGCGCCGAGGTTGGGCAGGCGAGGGCGCGGCGTGGTGGCACTGGCATTGGGCGTGACGTGTGTGTGGTGGGATCCAGCGGAAGGAGATCGCCATGAAGGGCTGGGCGCCGCCGGCGTCGGTCGGCTGTAGGAGAGGGGGGTGGCGATGGCCTCGGGCCGGGGCGCACGGCGCTGCGGGGTGGCGTAGGGGGTGGGGGCCGAGGCCCGCCCTTCATGGCCGTGGCCGTCCTGCTCGCCACGACCGTGAAGGGCCGCGGCCGAGGGGGCCGGAGAGGCGTCGGGCGGGGGCGCTGTGGGGTCCTGGATAAAGGGCAGGGCGAGGCACTTGTCGCAAAGCGCCTGGTTGCCCGCGGCCAGGCACGTCATCTCGTTGGTCCCTGGCATGTCGAACCACGCGGAGAGTGCGCGACGGCGGCAGTGGGCGTTGATGAATAAACGCAGGCCGGGGTCTTTGATCGTGACGGTTGGCGCCGACACGATGATGGCCTCGCAGGGGGTAAGGTCGCGGCCTGCGCGCCCAGCCTGCTGGGCCCAGGTGATGATGTCGAAGGGCATGCCGTGGTGTATCACGAGCGAGATGTTGGGGACGTCGATGCCGACCCCCAGCGAGGTGGTGGCGACGATGGCGCGGTCTTGGTGTCTCCAGCGGCGCAGGTTCTCGGTCTTTTGCCCCTCGGTCATGTCGGAGTAGTACATCGGCAGGCCCAGCAGGGCGGCCAGTCTCTGGACATCAGCTAGGGCCCGGCAGTAGACAATGGCAAGGCGGGGTCCGGCCTCGGCAATGGCTGGCCGGCGCGCCCTGTCCACGTTGGCTTCGTGGAGGCGGTCCAGCAGCTGGCGAACGGCCGGGAGAATGTGGGACGGATCGGGGACGACGGTGTGGCGGTACGTGATGTGAGGGCGGTTGGTCGGGGCCCTGATGACCTGGACGTCATTACCGAGGTGGTAGAGTTCGCAGAAGCGGAGCCACAAGCTGGGCGGCAGCGTGGCGGTGACAAAGACGCGACGGGTGCAGATGCGACGCGAGCGCTCGCCGATCTCAAGGAGTAGCTGGCGGAACTCTGAGTGGGCGCAGAAGGCGAGATGCGCCTCATCAACAACCAGGCGGTCGATCCGCGAAGCATTGTTTAGCCGGTTAACGAATGCCACCTAGGCAGGGTTACCGAGCCGCTCGGGGCTGACGATGACGACGGTCGTGGTAGACAGGTGCGTATCTTCCTCCTCGGGCTCCCAGACACGGGCGGAGACGCCGACGCGGGTGAAGCGCTGGACGATCTCGGGCTGCAGCGCCTTGAGCGGGATCACCATGATCGTGACGCCCGTGGGGGACATAGCGGCAGGGGTGAGGAAGCCGACGGACTTGCCGGCGCCAGTACCAGCAACATAGACGATGTCGCCGTCTTGGTTCGCAATGGCCCGCAGCACCTCCTTCTGGTGCTCGAACAGGCGGGGCTTGGTACTACCCAGTATGGTGTTAACGACCTCGTCCGGGACCTCAGTGGGGAGGCTGGCCAGCCGTAGGGCCTGGTTGTTCCGCGCCACGGCAATCTCCTCCATCTCCTCGGCGGCGGCAGCCTCGTCCGCCATGATGACGTCTTCATCCTCGAGCTCGGCATCACGCTCGGGCCTTTGGTCGAGGCCGAGGAAGCGGTGGAGGGCTTTGCTGGCGGTATAGTGACCATAGTAGGCCGGGGTACCGAAGGAGGCATGATCGAAGAGACGCGCGTAGTTGAGCATGGCCGTCCGCGTCGAGTGGGCCGCCTGGGTGTCGAAGGGGTCGTCGAAGTCCTCGGTATCAGCGCGCGTGGAGGAGCCCGGGATTGGGACCTTTATGTAGCGGTTGGTGAAGGCGATGATCATGTGGCGCCAACTGGAGACGTTGATGTCTTGACCGATCGTCACCCGACTAGCCTCCTTAAGGGCGGTCGACAGCTTTGTATGAGACCAATGGGGTATGACCGCCAGGTCGCGGCTTTCGGAGCCAGCGTGGTACAAGTCCTCGACATGGGGAGCGGTCTGCGGGGGGTCGTTGGCGGTCGTGTCGGCACCCGTGCCTATTTGCGCCGGAGTTAGCATGACCGCCGGACCTTATTATCTGGTCAATGGGTGAGGTGGGGTGGGGGGGGGGGGCAGTGGTAACCCTTCACGGTCGTGGCGGTGCAGCACCCGCTCGTGAGACCGGCAGGGGGGGGCGCGCGGTATGTGGGGGCGAGAGGCGGCCCCTTCACGGCCGTGGCTGGCGGGGAGAGGGGCCGGACCCCTTCACGGCCGTGGCTGGCGGGGAGAGGGGCCGGACCCCTTCACGGCCGTGGCCCATGGGGGCGCTGGCGGCCACGGCCGTGAAGGGGCGCGCCCGCCGCCGGCTGGCCGCGCGGGCTGTGCTATAGGGCGGGGCGGGGAGCGGATAGAACTCCGCCCGGCCTTGGATAGGCCCGCACTGGGTAGGGGCGGCTAATAGAGGGAGGGGGAGAGGGGGATGGGGAGAGGGGCGCGCCCGCCGCCGGCTGGCCTTGCGCCGCGCGCCGCGCCATCATGCCCGTGGCCGATGGCGGTGCTGGGGGCCACGGCCGTGAAGGGGTCGGGCCGGCCGGTGGGGGGGGGGTGTGAATGGGAGGGCAGTGGGCACTTACCAGTGCAGTCCTTCGGGGGGGCGGTGACGACGAAGTCGCGAGGCCAGAGGAAGGGGGAGTGGGCAATGGCCGGGTCCTGTGAGTCGGCGGCGAGAAGGACGCAGAGGTCGTTGACGAAGGGCCGGACAAGCCAGAGATAGTAGACCACGTAGAGGGAGAGCCGCGGGGGCAGGAAGCGGTGGATGGGCTTGGGGTCGCCCGTCTGGCTGTAGCCCTTGTGATAGAGGGTGAACAGGACGATAGAGCCGCCGTGGAGGAAGACGTTCCTGGGGCCGCCGACGCTGCTGTTGTCAACGCGGATAGAGATCAGCTCGGGGGCGCGCGCCGGCTGGCCTGCAGTCACGTGGATGGCGGGCAGGAGGGCGTCGAGGAAGGCGGTGACGGCGGTACGGTACCTGGCCAAGGCGTGCTGGTTGATGCGCCCGTTGGCGACGAAGTGGCCGAAGGGGGTGCTGGGCAGGCTGCCGGCCAGGTTGAGGAGGTAGTCCTTGCCTAGGCTGGCCCACTCGGCGTTGGCCTCGTGGTGGAGGAAGTTGTAGCCGGTGAGGCGCTGGCTGATGTCGTCGCGGATGGTGGTGAGGTCCGGGGCCGTGGGATGGTGGGCGCTGTGGTGGAAGGCCAGGGTATCGCCGTCTTGAAAGAAGAGCAGGGGCGCCAGGGTGCGACTGGTAGCATCGATAAGGCCGGCGGCCAGAGTGCGGAGGATGGACTGCGTCAGCTGGAAGCTCTTGAAGGTGAGCAGGGCCTCCCTCGTGCGCACGTCCCTGGACCACTCGACCTTGTCGGCCACGGCCGTGGCGCCCTCGAGGCGGATGCGCTTGAGCTCCGTCTGGCGGTCGAACAGCCAGGAGAGGGGGGTGACATAGGTGCGGGGCCCGTCGGTGTAGGCGAGGCCGTCCATGAGGCCGCAGAGGGACGTCAGGAGCATGGGCTCCGCGTCAGGGCTGCCGGTGCCGAGGTCGAGGCGGGCGGCGTGCTGGTGCTGGAGGGCGCCATGGCGGCGCCGGGCCATCTCGAAGACGGTGACGAGCAGCACCTTGACGATGCCGCTGACCGTCGACGAGTACTCGCTCTGCGTGTGCCATGACCGGGGCGGGCGCACGGCCATGAAGGCCATGGCCGAGAGGAGGGGGGCGGCGAAGACGTCGGCGGCGAGGTGGCAGTCCACAAGGGAAAAGAGGGCGTCGAGGATGGCGGCATCGAGGGCACGGCGGGCGGGGACGTCGTCCTCGGGCGGCTGCGGGGAGAGGGCAAACATGGCGGCGAAGGCGCGGCTGACGGTGGGGGCGATGGGCAGGGGCGCAGCGGGCAGGCTGTCGCCGCGCTTGACCCACGCAGGCCGTGGGTCCATGAAGCTGGCGACAAAGAGGAAGACCTTCTCGAAGGGCTTGACGTAGTCGCGGATGGTGTTGTCGGCCACGGCGTACTTGAACGGGCCCTGGGGCGGGCTGCTGTACCGGCGGCGGTTGAGCTCCTCGAGGACGGGCTGGCCCTGGAGAGTGGCCATGAAGCCGAGGGAGGCGGTGACGATGCGCCTCAGGTTGGAGACGTAGGGGGCCACGTCGCGCAGAGCGTCGGGGGCAAAGATGGTGGCGGCGTCGCCGTAGTTGTAGCGGCCCTGCAGATGGCGCAGGAAGCCCATGATCTGGACAAACTGGTTAGGCTCGGTGAGGGTCACGGCCGTGATGGGGAGCTGCGCGGCGCGCTCGTCGAAGTCCGCACGGGAGCCCCTGACTAGACGGGCCAAGCTGACAGCGTCACCAGTATCAGCGGCGGGGGCGGCAGCAGGGGCGGGGGAGGCCGGGCCGAGCGGGTCGCCAGCAGCCGGCGGCAAGACCCTGAAGTAGTGCATGCCAGTACCGTGGGTATAGCCCTGGAGGCTGAGGCCGCGGACCGGCTGGACCTGGGCCTCGTGCTTCTTGCGGCCATGGTTGCGCATCGTGTCGGCAACTCGGGTGACATAATAACAGGCATAGCAGCCTAGACCGTCATTAAAGACGGGGAGGAAGGGCAGTGGCGTGAGGGGGAACGGGGGCGACGGTCTCGAGTTGAGCCACTGCTGGGTCTGCATGGCCGCGTCGCGCTCGCTGGTGCTGATGAGGCCGAAGGCCTCACTGATGGCGCGGGAGATGTCGGCGATGGGGCTGTCGGGGAAGCAGGCGCGGATGTAGTTGGGCGCCAGGTGTGGCTGGGGCGGGACCGGCTTGCAGCATGCCTGGCAGAAGACGAGGCCAAGGGCGGGCACGGCGAAGAGCATACCACGAACCTCAGTAAAGGCGGGCGCCTCGAGGGCGGGGAGACTAGTAATGGTCGCCTAGGTAAAGGAAATAAGGTTAGATGCAGATGTCTCAGGGGAACGGGCGGGGGCGGCAGCTTACCATAGTGCACTAGGTCCATTAGGGTCCGAGGGAGGGGCGGAGGAGGGGAAGGGGGGAAGGCTTCACGACCGTGGTCCTTGGGTGTGGGCAGCGGGTGGCAGCAGCGGGAAGGTGCAGCTGGTGATGGAGCTCCTGCTGAGTTAAGGGTCGGGGATTAGCTTGGTGGACAGGACAGGAACCTAGAGAATAACAGTTGGATGGAATAATAGTAGCTGGTCTGATGGAAGTGGTATTCAAAAGAAAAGACGATAGAAAACAAAGGAGAAAGGGAATAAGTCGGGGATGGGCGAAGGGTGGTGTCGAGGGGATGGAGAGAGACAGGGACGGTCGTGGGTAGAAGGGGGGGGGAAAAAAAAAAACAAGACAGATAAGTGGGGTCGGCAGGGTCAGGGGAGGGGAGGTACCTAGGTACATGAGTATTGTCTGGGCCCTTAACCCCTGCCCTACCTAGCGACACTTTTCCCACTTTTCCCACTAAAAAAGAAAAAGGGAGGCCCCCCTCTGGGCCATGGCCGTGAAAGGGCCGGTCAAGGCCAGGGTGGGCAGGCCACAGCCATAAAAGGGGTCTAGAGCGTATTGGAGGACGAAAGACAAGGTAGAGTCCTAGGGCTGGTGACTAGAATAAGGGCTACTGAGAACTGTTCCCAGTCAGTGTGACAAGAAGAAAAAAGAGAATAGAAGACGTATCAACGTTATAAGGAAAGGGAGTAATACCTAGGATAATCGGGAGAATAACTTTAGACCAAGGGAGTAAAGGATAATAATTCACAAAGAAAAAGAATAATAAGAAGGTCCTAAGAGGGTGACAGGTAAAACATCTAAGAGAAAGACCAGGCCAAAAGAGAGGGCTCGCTTAGGAAAGGGGGCTGTGGGCACAGGGTGATAGATAGCAAACAGTCGGACAGTCGGCCGAAGGATCCCAAGGAGATAGTTATAAGAGGCCGACTGCCGCAAGCGGTAGAACGGTATCGAAATACAAGGGCCAGACAACACCAGAAAACAGCCAGCAAACATTACTACGTTACCTACCTAGCCAAGCCAAGGGGATAAGCAAACACAGGCAGGAATACCCACATACGTCAGCAGCCAGGGGTCCGGCAAGACGAAAGCAATACAAGAAGAGCAGACACAGGCAAACAGCCAGGGCCACCAAGTCCACCCCGAGCAATCTCGGATTACTGCCACCATCGGCCAACAAGCACCAAGGGACACGACAAAGAGCCAGCGGGCAAAGCTGTCAAGCGCCAAGGCCGAGGCCTCTCCATCCCATAAAAGCGACCGGGTGTCAGTACGCAAGGAGAGCACAGCTGGGTGTGACACAGGTCAGAGTACAGCCGACCACGCCGCAGAGGCTCCGTCCCACAGCGCGACCTAGCCTGCACCACCTCACCTTACCCGTCTAGGTAGCCAGGCTACGTCGGGCACAGCGGGCACAGCAAGGGGCCACGACACAATGGTCTGTCACTGGAAGACCCAGGGGGGGCGCAACGCCAGTCGGGAAGACGGCGACTATGCTGTTTTCGATGGCCTGCGATACTATAAGGCTGGCCACCTCAACACCAGGTACGCCGGGGAGTGCTACATGATCACGGACGAGCAAGCCTTCATCCAGACACTGAGGGCGGCCTCCAGGGTTTTCGGCCGGAAGAAGAACGAAGGGCAGACCTACCGCGTCCGCGAGGGCACCAACGTCAACGAGGTCTTTGGCACTACCGGTATGTCGTCCTCCTATGATGGGGTTAGGCTCGTTGAGGCCAATGGCGCAGGCGGGCGGCGGCGGCGGCGGCAGCGAGCGAGTGCTGACGGCCACAGCAGTAGCGAGGACGAGGGCGAGAGCGAGGCCGACGAGGAGGGCAACAACGGGCACGACGAGGCGTCAGAGCAACAGGGAGACAGTGGCGACGACATGGTGGGCACATCAACAGCCGTATCGACGCCCAGCGCCGGCACGCGGGCGGCCCTCAACAAACTGCGCAACCAGAAGGCCGGCAAGAAGGCCGACGGGCAGGCGGCAGAGGCGGAGGGGGCTAAGGGGCTCGGGGAGCTGAGGGAGGACGCCGACATGCTGGCCAGTGTGGTGGACGGGCTGAGGCAGATGGTGCTCGCCTTTCAGCAGAACCGACTCCAGGGCGACGTCCTGACCAAGACCTTCGCCGCCATCGACGGCTACAGCGCCAAGATTGACACGGTCGTCGAGCGCCTAAGGAAGGTGATCCCGGCCGACAGCAGCGACGACCCATTCGGCTTCCTCGACCCCGACAACTTTATCGCCAGGAAACGCCAGGAGCAGATGGTCATGGGCAGCCCCGCGGCCAAGCCGCCGGCAGGGGAGGGCCTCGCCGCCACGCCGGCCGCCGCCGAGGGGGGAAAGGACGGGGGCGAGGCCGCGGCGGCTGGCACGGCGGTCGGCGGCAAGCGGCGGGCGTCCAACTGGGACCTCGAGGGCATGCCGCCGCCTAAGATGCGAATCTCGCGCGACGACAGCGACATGGTCAGGGCGGCCACCTGGAGGGCCTGCTCTGTACAGTTGGCAAGCCAGGTGGCGGAGCGAAGCGGCGAGGCGGGCGGGGCGGCGGCGGCCAGATCGTGGGATCTGGCGGACGAGGGGGCCAAGGACCTCTGGGGCCTGCTTTGGAACGGCAAGGTCGTGGTCGGGCCCAAGGCGCTCATCGCGGCCATCCGGCGCTTTGTTAGCGACCACCTGGCGGCGAGCGAGGTCTACAAGCACGTGGCGCCCGCCTTCATGAAGACGGTGCTCAGGGGCGAGCGCGTCCCCATCTTCACGGCCGTGGCCACAGCCGGCAGGGCTGGTGGAGGTGGAGGTGGGGCGTCTGCCTCGGCTACAGCAGCAGCTGCCACGGCGGCCAATTTGGATGGCCGGCTGGCGGAGTCGTCGCGGGCGCGGGCGCGGAAGCACTGGGGAGGCATCAGTGCGCCCGATCGTCGGGACCAGGTGGCCCGTATTGTGGCGGCCACGAAGCTGATCAAAAGCCATGGTGGCATTGAGTTCTGGGCTAAGGTGACCAAGGAGGATATTTCGCGGGAGGCGGCCACCCTGTCGGAGGAGGCTCTGCTGAGCTTTCTTAAACTACCAGCTGCCGACCTACCGCGAGAGACGATGGATATCGACATAGAGGGAGAGGAGGACTGGGATAGTCCAGATGGGGAGGAAAAGACAAAAGGTAGTGGTAGAGATGGTGAGAGAGAGGAGGAGGAGGAGGAGGAGGAGGAGAAAGGTGAGAGCGAGGATGATGGTGAGAGTGGAGATGATAGTGATGAGGATCGGTGAAGATAAAGGATAGAAGATTATGAGTCTCGTTTTGTTTTAGTTTTAGAGTGAAACTGTTTTTGTTTTTTAAGTTATTATAGAAGAATATCTCCAGCCTCTCCCTCCCTCCCCTTCACGGCCGTGGTCCCCACTCCCCGGCTCTCCCCTCCCCCTCCCCTTCACGGCCGTGGTCCCCACTCCCCGGCCCTCCCGCCCCCTCCCCTTCACGGCCGTGATCCCCGCTCCCCGGCTCCCCCCCCCTCCCTTTTACAGCTATAGTCCGCACTCCCTAGCTCCCCCCCCCCTCCCCGGGCCCGCCTCTTCACGGCCGTGGTCCCCACTCCCCGGCTCTCCCCTGCCCCTCCCCTTCACG
>JAOWMA010000656.1:0-10038 GCA_025962755.1 Colletotrichum tropicicola
AAACATACAACACCAGGTATTCGCTGGTCGTCACCGACCCAACTACTAATCCGGCCCTCATTGGCTTATCTATGGGAGAGCGGACGGGATCCCGAGTTTTCCAATGGGTATGGTCGTATGTGGTGGTGTGAAGGCGTTGAGGCGCTCATGATGGAGTCGGCGACATGGTACCACCTAGACAAAAGGGAATTCAATCCATTGCGAACCAAGCAGAGGAAGCAGGTCAGCCTTCTACATCTCTTTATCGGCGACAAGGTCGGTATCTTGGTACCTTGTGTATTCGTCAGTGACTCTCATGGGCCGTTCCAGGGCTCTTCCTATGCTTTGGAGGGGCGGAAGGCTCCCACGCCTCGCTCTTTCGGCTTCCTCCTTCATTGAGAACCGCCTCAGAGACCTTTTCTGGGGAGTGCAATCCGCCTCTCCAACTCCTTCCATCCTAAGGAAAGCACATAAAGCATTGCCCGAAGCCATCAAGTCCCACACAGGAACGCAAGATCCGGACCGTCATGGTGGCTGCCGCTTCGCCAAAGACCCAACGATAGGGTCTGCCTTCCACGCCGTGCGTCGACAAGATGCGAATCATGTTCCTAGTATGACATCCAGTGACGCGCTGAAAGAAGGAGACACCCTCCCACTCCGAACAGGGAGGGAGCTAACATTGCCCGGGACGATTTCAACGATACCCACGATACCCCGAGTGACACCCGGACCTTCGTTTCCCCTTTCGTCCTCTCTACTGCCGATTGGGGATTGCATCTCGCGTGCCAGCTAAGGACCTTTCCACGAGGGCACTTGAAAAGGGCCCTTACAGACACACTCTGCGGCGTGTGGCACGCCTATAAGCCGAAGTTATGATCTTTACTATGGCGAGGCTTAGGCATTACTTCCTCCCGAGCAGTCTGAAACCTCCTCTCCAGACCGTGGTATCTATCTACCATGCGGTCCCAAGCGTGCTGGGGGGTGTTAGGTCACCAAAGCCTGTGGTAGGAGACCTCAAAGCTTCTGACGAGCATTGTCTCCTCTGGCCGTGTATTCTAGCCATTGGTTGGCGGAGAGGATGGACGATAGTGATGCCCATTGCGGAAGTTCATGTTGGATGGACGCTGTTAGTTTGTAGCTCCGTTACGCCTTGAAACACTGGACGCAGACAAATGACAGCGACGGCGACTTCGAAACGTGGCCGTTCTATTATCGAGTAATTCATCCATATTGACTTGAATATTAAATTTTTCATTTGCTAATCAAAAGTAATCTTGGTACCGGTATGCTTGGCCGCCGTACCCGTCAATCTCGCAACCATCAGGTCGTCCTGGGCCTTGAGCGCAGACGAATCCGGCTTGGGAGCACGGGGCTTCCTCTCCTCCAGGGTATCCTCCGTAGCGCCTGCGTCCTCGCCGCCCTGCTGCTGCTGCTGCCTCCTCTTGGTGCCGTCCTTGCCGTAGCGCTTCTTGTACCTCGTCTGGTCGTCCTCGGCCAGCTCGATCTTGAGGGGGCGGCCGAACAGCTTGTTGACCCACCACTTCCTCGTCTTGACCTTTTGCTCCTCCGCCGCGGCCTTCTTCTTCTTTTTGTCCTCGCCGTCGGCCTCATCGTCGGCCGCCTTCATCTCCTCGTCGCCCTCCTCGTCCTTCTTGTCGACAAAGTCGTCCTCCGTCTCAATCTCCTCCTTGATCTTGACGAAGCCCTTGACGGCCCAGCCGGCCGACTCGGGCTCGCGGAACTTGACCCAGCCGTAGCCCTTGCACTTGCCCGAGTCCTCGAACGTGGCGACCTTGACCCAGTCGATCTGCCCGCACTTCTCAAAATGCTGGTGCACGTCGTCCTCGGTCGTCTTGAAGCTCATGTTCCCGACAAAGATCTTGCTGCTCTTGGGCACCTCGTCCTTGGCCGCCGCCTTGCCGCCGGCGCCGGCCGCCGATGTCTTGTCGCCGGACTCCTCGGCCTCCTTCTTCGGGCGGCCCTCGAACGACCTCGAGTCCTTGATCAGCAGCTTGCGGTGGCCCAGCTCGGCCTCGGTCAGCGCGATGGCGGCGACCTTGGGGGCGACGTCGTCGAAGTCGACGTAGGCGAAGCCCTTGTTGGAGGGCTTGTCGCGGCCGGGCTGCTTGGTGGTGGGCATGTGTAACCTCGTGATGGACGCCTCGGTGATCATCTCGCCCGAGTTGGCGACGAGCCACTTGCGCAGCTCGTCGGCGGTGACGAAGAAGGGCAGGTTGCCGACCCAGACGCCGTGCTCGGAGCGCTTGGCGGCCTCCTTCTCCTCCTTCTTCTCCTTCTTCTTGGCCTCCTTCTCGTCGTCGCTGTCGAGCTTGGGCGGGAGCTTCTTGCCCTTTTTCAGGGCACGCTTCGCGCGCTTGGAGGGGGGCTCCGGGGCGTCGACGTCGATTTCGATCTCTTCGACATTGGACTTGCGCTTCTTGGAATCGGGGGATTGGGGTGTTGTGGTGGTGGTGTTGTCGGCGTCGGCGGCGGGAGCAGCAGCTTCAGTCGCCTCCTTGACCTCGACTTCTTTGGCCTCCTTGACGCCCTCAACTTCCTTGACCTTGACCTCCTTGACCTTCTTGGTCTTGGACTTCTTGGTTTCGGTGGTTGCCATGGCGGTGTGTGTGTGGGTGAACTGGCAATTCCTTTGACCCGGGGTTCCCAGAGATTCTAGAGAGGCGTCGCTCCAGAAACGTCAATGGCGATCGGTCTGTTGCTGGCAGGGACGGAGATTCGCAATGGAGGGACCCTCTGCCGACCAACTGCCCCGAAATTTTTTTTGTTCCCTCGATTGGCGATTGCGACTGATAAGCGATAAAGCGATAAGATTTGGCGCGGTGGGCCCCACCCCGCCGACTCACCGAGGTTGACCTTGATGGGTCCCAGAGGCCGACCGGGCAGAGGTAGCGGATACATTGGCGCGCACAGGTACAGGTACCTTACCTACTTGTGCACAGTTGGCTGCAGAGAACTGACTCTGTTTAGTGCCAAGCCCATTTGAGAAGGCTGGTGTTTTTTCGCCTGAATCACGCCCTGCATTTTTGGTCGTCTTGATTGAGTAAGGACGACGCTCGCAAGAGACTGGAATCTGAGTTGTGACACGGAGGATTTGCTGAAAAGCAAGTGCGGCGACCGAGACCGTCTCTCGTCTCCCTTCTGCCGTCTGGCTGGGCCGGCGCGTGTTTACAATGGTCTTGTGCTGGTGGTGTTTGTGTTTTGATTCAGAGCAGATTGGGACGCCCAGGGGGCGGGAGGGAAGCATGAAAAGAGACATCCCGAGGCAACAAAGCGCAATGTAACGCGGCGGCGAGGAATAGAGTGAGAATTAAGCACCTCAGGACAAATCAACGACGGGACGGAGCCCCCCACCCGCCCACTTCTGGCGGGGCGCCAGCGCCGTCGCCTTGGTGCCCTCCGTCATCCACTCACGTGCGGCCCCTTTCCGACGAATGGGAGCCGCCTGCCGCCCGGCGAAACCTCCACTGGCCGCTAGCGACCGCCAGCCGCCCCCCGGTCGCGACCAGCCAATCGTAACAGCCACGGCCGCCGCGAGGTATCGGTACATACCCAGGTAGGTACCTAGGTACCCAAGGGCGATCGCCCTCTGCAGCAGCGTCTGCACCCGTCCCGCCCTTGCTGTTTCGGCATAGGGCATCCATCGGGTCGCCGCCCCCTTGACCGCTTCTGTTTTAATATTACAGGCGGCCTGCAGCGCCGTCCACCCACTGGAGGCTCCCACCGCAGTGGGGAGGACAGGCTACGGCGGGATCCATCCAGCCAACGCACGTTGCTTGGTGCTTGGGTTGGGCCCGGTGTGGCAGCAACGCCCCAGCCAGTAAGGTGCTGAGCCTTGAGGGGGTCCAGCTGGCTCAGCGCCGCAGTGTACGTACATATGGACCTTACGCAGCACGCAGCAAGGCAACTCAGGTAGCGAGTAGGTAAGAGCTGCAGCAGGTCCAAGTGGAAGCCGCCAAAAAAAAAAGCGAGGCAAAGGCTCCTCTCCCCCACCTCCGCCTCCCTCAGGTCTCTCTCGCTTCGCTTCGCTCCGTCTCCATCGCTCCCTTCCTCCTCTCTTTGCCCCCCAAACAAATCCTCCTTCTTTCCCCTCCCACAATCACGATCACGATCAATCCACCAGCCGCACGAACTCCTTTCATACACTCAACACCACGCCGCGACGTCCGCAAATCAAAGGAAGCCGAACTTCTGGTCGCCTCTGGACTGTTGTCGTCGTCGCTTGCGTCGTCGCAGCTGTCGTCGTCATCCGCTGTCAAAACCACGCCCATTTGCCCACCACCACCCGACCGATCGATCCCTTGCAACTCAATCCAAACATGAACGTGTTGCTGTCGCCACAACCACCTCTCTTCCAACACCCCCACGAAGCCAACCGCATCTCTCCCTCGCGATCTTGTGAGTCTTCCCGGTCCCGCACGACTTCGTTTTTCTTCAGTCGCCTGCATTCGAAATGCCCCCGATCCGCCGCCGTGCATCCCGACGCTAACCCCAAAACAGTGAGCCCATTTCACAACATGGCTACCAGCCGCAAGCGCAAGGCCGATGAGGACGGCGATGAGATGTCTCTCTCTCCCCGAAGCTCCCCCTCCGCCTCGTCCCGACAGCTCTCCCGACCCTCCAAGAAGGTCCGCTCAAACGAACTCGTCGGCCGCCCGCTGACCCTGCCCCGACTGCTGGAAACCCTGGATCCCACCCAGCTGCGAACCGTTCTCGAGCGAATCTGCGAGCGTCACCCGGACATCGGCCAGGAGGTTGTCAGCAGCGCCCCCCGCCCGACCGTTGCGGCCGCCCACAGCGTCCTGCAAGAGTACCAGGAGAGGATGAAGGCCGCCATTCCCTACGGCGAGACCAGCCCCGACTACACATACTACCGTGTCAAGGCACCCCTGACGGCCCTCATTGAGGCCCTCCTCGACTTCACCCCTCAGTACCTGCCGCCAAACGAGACTCAGACCACTGTATCGCTGCAATATCTGGACGGCGCCACCAAGATCATCCACGCTCTCCCTGACTGGGAGCCTCATCAGTACCGTCACCACAAGGAAAACGCATACGACGAGATCTCCAAGGCCTGGGCTTTAGTGATCAACGAGGCGGCCAAGCGCGGAGGAGGCCTGAGCCTGCACACCGGCGGATGGGACCAGACCCTGGCGAAACACCACGAAATCTCCGGCGGACGCATGGGCACGGCGATGAATGCGATGGCTGCGGGTGTGAGCTGGATGGCCACCAACAACTCGAACGGACAGCCGCCGCAAAACTCGTCGTCGGACCCGAACTCAATTCTCAACCAGCTCATGTCTGGAACCTATGGAGCACCCGTGCGGGTTGGACCTTGGTAGAGTGGAGAGATGGATAATACCTTGGGGGGACGCATGTCAGCCTCGACAACCAACATCGACGACAATCGGCCACGGTCGATCGCTTCACTGAACATATCACGACGACTATAACGACGGCTTCATCATCTTTTCACTTTCCTCACGTCATTCAGCATGGGGCGGCAAAGGGCATAGACTTGTTTTTTTTGGCTTCCGCGGACAAACTTCATGTCGCAAGGGCTGGTCGGGGTTGGGCGGCGTTTTGTCTTTTTTTTTGTTGATCGATGATATCCCTTTCCTGTCGCTTGTCGCGGAGTCTTTCCCACGCAAGGGATGGCGGCGTTGTTTTGTTAAACAACGACCCCTCCCTGCGGGCATATTGGGTCTGACGAGGAAATCGAGTCACACATTTCACATGTAGGTAGTTCTGGTTTGCCAAGGGTCCAGGAAACGAGAGGAGGAAGCATTGGGGACAGCAAGCAATCCACAAACTCGCCCATTTGGGAGAGTTCAAGTCCAAACACACGCACACAAACACGCACATAATCGTCGCTCCTCCATGGGCGTTTGTCGCAAATGGGTCTGAAGCGCTGAAATTGAGAGAGCCACTGGTAGTTTTCTGTAATAGGCATGGTTTTCGAGTCGTGCAGAACGGAGGGTTGTTTCATAGCGAGGAGGCTGACTGCCTCATCATTCACTAGGCATGTCCAGGCAGCATGGGAATTGAGAGCAAGGTATTCGCGTGTTGGATCCATGCAACCGTACTTAGGCATGTGTCCCTGCCGCCGTGTGAGGGCGCCCATCTTGTGTGGGCTCACGCCGGCGCACCTGTTTCAACTGCCCGCTGGTGTCGGTGACACGAATCACACGATGGCCATGCCCAGGGAGCCAACTGTCACTGAGCAGGGTGGCCAGGTGCATGGGATATCCTTATTCAGAGGAGACCGTCTTGCATCCGATAAGTCTCCCTCAACTTGGCTTTCCGGGGTTCGACGATTTTCTGATGCAACCCCCTCCCTCTGTGCGTGCCTGATCATCGTCAAGCCCGGAACCGAGGCCGAGTCAGCTGGGGGGACCTTCCTGCGATGCGATGCGTTTGTCTAGGTTGAGCCGTTTCTCGTTTCCCGAAGATGGAATGAGATTTTGAGTGTGTGTATGTGTGTTGGTTCGTGCGCGCGGCGGTGAGCAGCAGCAGCAGTGAGCATCGTTGCCGGCATATGTTTGTTTGCGGCAGCATCGAGCTGGCGCTGGGAGGCCTGAAACCCGTAGAAATGCACGTCTCTCGCCTGCCGCGATGAGATTGGATCTCGCCGATTACGAGATGATGCCGCTCCGTCCAGGGTGCTCCAGGGAGCTTTGGCGGGGTAGGTTTGTGGAGGTCCACGGGCGGGCTGCACCCCTTCTCCAACGGTTCGCTGTTCGGACGACAGGCGCCAGGCGGCAGTGAACTTTCAGGTACTCACAGCGGGAAAAGGACCTGCCGCCACAGTGGCACAGGGCACCCCTTCGGGAGCCTCCCGCCAGGTACGGACCAACTAAGGTTATCTGGCGAGGTGCCTTATGTCAGCACCAACTGCCCGCCGATAAGCACCCGAAGAGGTAGCTACCTTAGGTGTTTTGACAAGCTCCGGTCACGTGTGACCGCTGCCTCGACGCGTGAAGGCAAGAGCAACACAACGCGCCACATCCCGCACTTTAACAGCTAGGCAGACAGCCCACACCTACCCGACTCACGATCCTCGACAACCGGCCTCGAAGGCCCCGATTGCTCCTCTCTAAGCTGCCTCGATTGTTGCTTCACTCGGTCCAGGTCCAAGCTCCAGAACAGAAGCAGACCGCGCGTTTGCCAAGATGCCCGCGTATGTTGTTGACATGCACTGCAACCGCGCCCTGTCGCGAGAAACTGACAAAATGGATGTGCCGCAGCCCGGGCGACCAACACGGCAGCGTGGCCAACCCCTTCGAGGAGCCCCAAAAGCGCATGAGCGAGTACACGGCCCAAGAGATCGCGACCCTCCAGAGCCGCCTCGAGAAGCAGCTCGGCCCCGAGTACATCTCGGCGCGCGCGGGGCCCTCGGGCCAGAAGGTCCACTACATCGCCGCCGAGAAGTGCATCGCCCTCGCGAACGAGGTGTTTGGCTTCAACGGCTGGTCGTCGTCCATCCAGAACATCCAGGTCGACTTCGTCGACGAGCACCCGCAGACGATGAAGATCAGCCTCGGCCTGTCGGTCATTGTGCGCGTGACGCTGCGCGACGGCACCTTCCACGAGGACATTGGCTACGGACACATTGAGAACTGCAAGGGCAAGGCGGCGGCATTCGAAAAGGCCAAGAAAGAGGGCACGACGGACGCGTTGAAGAGGGCGCTGAGGAACTTTGGCAACGTGCTGGGCAACTGCATCTACGACAAGGATTACCTCTCCAAGGTCACCAAGATGAAGTTCGCGCCGACCAAGTTCAACGAGAGCGAGCTGCACAGACACTCTGACTTTGCTGTCAAGAAGGAGGAGGGAAAAGCGCCGCCACCACCACCGCCGCCGCCGCCGGCCGCCATTAAGCAGGAGACCACGGCGGACTCGCTGGAGGACTTGCTGGAAGGTAAGACGCCTTCGAGACGCGATTGGGAACGATGTTGGCTGACGCACTCCAGACTTTGACGAAGCAGACTTTGCAGTGGTCGAGGGCGAACACCCAGATTACGTATCTCTCCCCTCAGCAGCAAATGGCCCTTCAAGTGACCGAGCCGCGAGTGTTGCGCCAGCGCCGGTCCCTCAGCACATGCAGACCTCCAACAGGCCACTAGGCAGAAGCACATCAGCAGGGAGCTTGGGACGGCCACCTCAGACGCCAAACCAAGCGCACTCACGTCCCCCAGGGGCTTACGGCAACCGCCCTCAACCTCCCAACCAACCGCGCGCCCCAACAAACCCGTCCGCTCCATCTGCGCCTACGGCCCCTGCGGCCAACGGCAACATGAAAACGCCAGGCCAGGCAGGCGGTAACAACGCCGAGCCGATAGCCTTCTTCTCCGCACGTGCCGTACAGAATATCCCCGATACTGTGCTGCAGGGGACCAACGCTGACGCTGCTCTGATAATGCCAGCCGGGCAACAAGCCTTCAATCCCAAGGCAGAGAGCCCATCCATACGAAAGACCCCCGGCATAGACCACACCTCCTCGAAGCCCCTGTCCAGGACCGGTCAGCACGTGCCGCCCACCTCGACGCAGCAGCAGGCCGAGGGTTCCAAGAGCTCGGGTTTCACGCCCGTCAGGCCGGCCAATGCTGGACCTGCGGCGAACCCGCAGTTCAGTCAGGCGCGGCGGATCGGAGCTCCCGGTGGTGCCGGTAGTCCCTTGGCCAATCGGGGCTCATATCGGCCGCCGACGATGAAGCGGCCGCTTCAGCAGGATGGTGCTAGACCGGCTCTCGTGGACGTGTCGAACAATGGTGCACTGAGTGATGGCGCTGGCGGAGCTGGATTCGACCCCAAGCGACAGAAGATGATCTGAGGGTAGTCTCCGTGTAGCAGAGTTTGGTGACGACTGGTGAAAATGGGGCTTTTGACTTGACGCCTGGAGCTTGGGAGTCCGGTTGCATCCTGTCGGGGGACATATCATATCGTACGGAGTTTTGGGGTCTTGCTGTCTGGTCTTGCTATCTGGCTTGGGACTATTAGGTCTCGTAGAAGAGATTATGGAATGGAATGAACATTTTTCTTGTCATTTTGGAGCCAATGAGCCGCCCATTGATACCAGCATTTGACACTGTTCGGATGGGGATTTCCAGCCCGACTGAAGCTTAGCCAGCTGGGATCAGTATAGGATGACAGGAGGCATATGGGACGAACGATCAGGACACTCCCTAACTTGATATCTCACCAGAAGAGATTTGCTAGAATAAGGGCACCACGTGACAGATCTTGTGTCTCATGCATATGGGACGGGTGCTGACGTAAAATACACCCTACGGGCTTTCCTTCCTGGCCCTCACGGCCCTCAGGGCCCTCAGCAACAAACCGTCCGGTGTGCACCTTCCCACAACCTTCCCCTCTTCCTTCCATTTCTATCTACGTCCTCTCTCTAATACTAAGTAATATATTACTAAGAAACCTTTTATAAAAAGAAAACTTAAGTTATATTATATAATATATAATTAAGTAAATAACGCGCGTATATAATACTATATAATAATTAGTTAGAGGCCGTTAGTGCCCTACTATATATATAGGTCCCTTAGAGGAGAGGGGCCTAGTCTCTTAGAGGAGGGGGGCCTATATATATAGTAGGTCCTTAACTAATTAAAAGAGAGGAAAAGGGGTTCCTATAGTTGGGATCGAACCGACACCTCTGTGTTTAGGTAACGTATAGGCCTACTAGGCGCATACTACTGCGCTATATAGGTTAATAAAGTAATTTTTATAGAGTTTTTACTAGAATATAAATACTTAGGAGTAGTTTTATAATTTTAAAAAGTATTTTATAGTCTCTATAGATTCTTTCTCTTGTAGTAATACTATCTTAAAGTAAGACTTATTAACTTTAGTTTTAAGTAAACTATAAGTAAAAACTATTATTAATAGTATAATTAAGTAATTATTTTTTTATAAATAATTATATATTAATATACTTTAAAGACTAAGTAAAAAAGTATAAAATATAATTAAAGTACTTTAAATATAATACTATTTTAAAAGAAATAAAGACCTATAGTAATT